>CAIGRB010149590.1:28773-47915 GCA_903798255.1 Fraxinus quadrangulata
ATATATATATATATATATATGCATATGCTAAAAATTCGTATGTTTCTTATGATACTTGAAATTGCCCACGGTAATAGCTAAATTTAAATTTAACTTACAATAACTTCCAACAAGTCACAGATTATCAAATCTAGATGATTTAAAATCAATTTAAAGCCTAGCAATCATTCAAGCATAAATAATAAAGTATAAAGTAAATAACACAAAGTTTTGTTTGCGAAGGAAAAACTCTTAAAGAACTCTTCAAGAGAAACCTCCACACACACGTGTCAGCAAATAATCCACTAGAAAAGATTGAATTTATAGAATTGGTCTAGATACAACTAAACCTTAGTAGGATTTAACTTCCAACTTGTAATCACCCAAGAACACCTCGGTTGTGCGTTCCAACACCAGCTCCAAATTCTCCGAACTTCTTTTCCCTTCATGGATCACCAAGAACAAACTCGTTCTTCACTAATCGGAACTCTAATCACCTCTCAAGATCTTCAGAACTTTGAAGGATATATGGTAGAGGATTTACGGTGTTTTTATCTTTTGGTGTTTTGATCTCGTGGGTGAGGCAAGATAATTATTTTAATCAATGTGTTCTTCAATAGGATGTTCTCTTTGATGAATATGTGCTCAACACTCCTAGGGGACATATTTTCATTGGATATTTATAGTATTAGAGAGTGATGAGTTGTTTGGACTTATAAAAAGGTTGAAAATCGCGAACTAGGTTTTCACCCAATAAATCGGCCTGCTCGAGCAGACATCAAGCTATCAGGTTCAGTCAAAATCGCTGGAGAATTCAATTGGCGGTCTTCGAGCACTTTTTGGTTAGTACTTGATCTTCTTAAGCCAACATTGAGTCCTTCCAAAGACACTCCCAACACTCAACAACTTAACCCTGATTACAACTTGATTAAATGACATTTTGGACATGGAACTTGCCAAGACTTTTAGACCTAACACCAACGAAATGCTTGCTAAATTGTCTGAACCACTTTTTTTATGACTCCATTACATCAAATATGATTGGCAGGTTTTTGAACTAATTATCTTTTGGCATATGGACTGAATTTTATTGAAATATGGTGTTCAATCTGAAGCAATGGAGAAAGAGGCAACGAGAATCAGTGCTATGCGAAGGGACCAGTGATTTCGAATCAATTAGCATATATTATTGGATATTCTTGAAAAAAATTGTACCATATTTTGCCACCTGCTTGACACAATTATTAGCCAACTAGTCCCAACTATTTAAATTGATATTTCATAAATATGAACAGCATTCAGTATGAGATTTCGCAATGGATTAATGAAGCAAGCAAAATTCCCAATGAGAAGATTTGGATCACCAATGAAATTATTCATAACCCCACAGTTAATGGGCGTTTGTCATCCCTGGCTTGGCTCAAGTACTTGTTGCAGAGACAAGATGGCTTGGCAGCCTCGGGCACCACCCATTTGTTAAATTTCCCTAGCTTGGAATTTTCCCATTTAAAGATTTCAGCTTCCCTGACATGGTTTCTCCACCAAATTTGGTGAGGATGAATGTGGATTTAATTATCTTGGTTTGGCATGGCTACAAGCTTCTATGAACACAT
This sequence comes from Fraxinus quadrangulata, assembly GCA_903798255.1. Taxonomy (NCBI): domain Eukaryota; kingdom Viridiplantae; phylum Streptophyta; class Magnoliopsida; order Lamiales; family Oleaceae; genus Fraxinus; species Fraxinus quadrangulata. Next base: position 30,366 of record CAIGRB010149590.1, read on the forward strand.
GAAGTTCTTATGTTCGGCACACAAAATGTTCGATGGAGTGCCTGAAAAAAGGCACCAAGAACATCAGCCTTTGCCCCTGAAGAACGTCATGAATACTGGGCTGATGCTACTTTTGACATTGGTATTTTTTCTAGGAGGTTGTTGCAACTTTACAACGTATTTCAATTGCTAGCAATTCTCCACGAGTGAATGGCTTTAGAAGATAACTTGGGACATCATCAATGCTGATTTTTCTTTGAAAATCCACATTAACGGTAACTTGACAGATATGCATATATTCATTTTCAAGCATCTGAATAATATCAATTTATTCTTATTGAGCTGCAAGTTAAATTTGGCATCTAGTGAACATTTGCTTGCTGCCCTGTAATGGATATTTGTGCTATGAAGAGTTCATGTAAAATACACCACAAGGGTACAACGAAGTATCTAGGGGGGACTTCTCTTGTTTAAATACCCTTTTTGATTATCGTCTCTATTAGTAGAGGCAATCTATGAGACCTCGTATCATCTCTATTATTGAAGGTGAGCCCCTAGCTCGTGGTTTTATTACTATTGAAGGGGAGCCCTAGCTCGTGGACTTCTTATTATTGAAGGCGAGCACATAAGTTCTCACACATCAAGGCTAACACGTTATTTTTTTTTTTTATTATTGAAGGCGAGCCCACAAGTCCTCACACATCGAGGCTAGCTCATGGATATCTTACTATTGAAGGCAAGCCCTAGCTTTTGGATTTTCTTATTATTGTACACGAGACCATAAGTCCTTGCACATCAAGGCTAGCTTGTTGATTTTTTTATTATCAAAGGCAACATATTGGATTCCTCGTTCCTTGAAAAAGGAAGAGACGAAATCTCGAAGTATTTGTCTATGAAAAATGAGCATGTTTATTCCTCGATTCGTGAGATTTCTTATCTTCACGAGAGGGTCGTCCAATTTATTCCTCGTCTCCTCGAGAGGATCATTCCATTTATCCTCATCTTCACGAGATGATAGTTCCATTTATTCCCTGTCTTCACGAGAGGATTATTCCTCATCTTCCCCAGAGGATTGTTATTTTTATTCCTCGTCTTCACGTGAGGATCATCCTGTTTATTCCTCGTCTCCACGAGAGGTCGTTTCATTTATTTCCTCGTCTTCACGAGAGGATTGTTCCATTTATTTCTCATTTTCGTGCGAGATTTGTTCCATTTAAGCCTCGATCGCAAGATGATTTTGATTCCTCGCTTCACTAGATCTTTGCCTTGCGAGATGATTGTTATTAATGTAGTAGATTTCTACATTTTACAAGTCCAATGCCTAACATAAATGCTAGACTTGGACTTGGGAGATATTTTGATAATCGTATCCATTGTTATTGTTAGGTTGTTATTATTACACTATTTACATTATCATTTTGTTATCGACAATATGTTATTTGCTTCACACTAGGAATATTGTTATTCTAAACTATGCTACCATATGATCGGTGAAGTTTGATCTTATCATAATATTACTATATCGTCATGAGTAAATTATTTTGTATGTACGCAATTGATTTTGTCCATATTATGGAGGACATGCTTTTGAAATTTTGGTAAATTAGTGTGATAGCTATCTTTCAAGGCTAATCTTCAAAGCCTCTCCACTTTGAGGCTAGTTCGCAGGCCCTCAACATTACATCTTTCGAGGCTCATCATTAAAGCTTCGTCTCTTTGAGGTTGGTTCGTAGGCCCTCAGCATTACATCTTTCAATGCTATCTATGAAGCCTTATCTCTTCAAGGAAATTGAGGCTCGACGCACATTTTCGAGGCTATTTGTAAGTCCTCACATATTTGGGATCGATGTATATTTCAAAGGCAGTTCATAAGCCCTCACTAATTAGAGTTTAAAGGCTATCTGTAAGAACTTCATATCTCGAATACTATTTACAATTATTCATAAATAAATGTACAACTCAGACTTGAGGACTATTTGTTAATTCTGTAAATTACGTGGCATACACATGGCGGAGGGGTGCCACATTGGCCGAGTCGATATCGATAGATTAGGCTATTTGGATTGGGTCGATTAAATCAAGTAAACCCATCTTGGGCCTATATATATATATATATCTATATATATATACACGAGTGCAATTTACACTTAAGGTAAGAATTCTAATCCCTAGCCAAATTCCCTCCGCCTCTCTCTCTCTCTTGGACCCATTTTTCTCCTTTTGGCAGTTGACCATCGAAGTGCAAACGGTCATTGGACCTTCTTCTGGCCTGCAACCTTTGTACCGTAACAGTTTGGTCTAGCATGCAGATGATGCTTAGGTGGATAGGGAGGCGACCTGGATTTTGTTAACCGTATTTTGAGGTCAACATCTGTTATTGTGGCTTCTAGGTCCCATTACAACATTGGGATTTTAACTAACAGAATCTGTGTTTTGATTATGAGATTATAATTCAGTATAATTTTTGTCCTAAAAGTTTTATTTAGGATTGGTCACATACATGCTTTTCTTTGCTTCTTTTGTTGAAGAAGATAACTCTTATTTTTGTTGTATCGCTCTTGATACAGTCGAAATTTCATATATTAGCTAAGCTAAACATGTTTGTTACTATTCTTCTTGGATAATAATTAACAACTCTAAACTCAGTTCCTACAAAATAATTCTGAAATAGATTCATGATTGCGTGACCCTTTTCGTGCACTTATATCAGTTGTATGTTAGTCTTGTGCTTAATTACATGATAAACCATACTTGCTCTCAATTGTATTTTCTGTTTCAAATGTTAATATGATGGGAGTTATTCCCTTATGCAGAGAAACTTTGATTTTTGATGTAATCTATGGTTGTAACTGAAATCTAAGAACTTAATATCTTTCTGATTTTTCCACTTTAATAATTACTTGCTTTATTAATTTTGTTACCCCATCCAATTTCGAGGTCCAGCTCAGATTGCCACGTGGATAGCCATGTCAGCAACCAGTCCACGTGGACATAAATTAGCCGGAGAGCCAAGAAGGTCAAGGAGAAGAGTTGACAAAGTTGAGGTTGAGAAAGGTCCTTCAAATAAGTCAAGCCGAAGTCCTTCAATGTCAAGGCAGAAGCCCCTTCAAGCTGCAAGAGGCCCTTGAGCCGAAGTTGACCCTGGTCCAAGTTGAAGCCGACATTGTTCTTTATAACAGATTTAGAAATATTTTAGAAGTGATTGATGCGACGTCCGTAATAAAGGGTGTCAGTGTGTCAGCCTACAACTAGAACGGCAGAACTCTTGTCAAAATACTAAATGAAATGAAAGAACGTTGATGTGATGCTCCCCTTAAGGAGATGAGGCCAAGTGGTTCTAATCCAACGGATACTACGTCTTCCAACGTAGTATAAATAGGGTTTTCTTGTAACAAAAAGGGGATGATGAATTGGAAAAGGGACAACCATATATTCGACATATACAAACTCTCATGAATTCATTGAAAACTTCCATATACAAATATTGAAACTTATATATGCTTTTTATCTATCCTTCCACATATTCCTACTTGGTGACTACCTAGATTAGTTTGGTTTCAACCTGGCAATCGTTGTTAGTGCGGTTGCTTTCATTCCACCCGCCGGAGCTTGCACAATTTTGTCTCTCGCCTCAAAGTATCTACCGCATCCATTTTCTCATTGTTGCCATTGTCATTCAGGTTGGAACGCGCTGAAATCGTACTTGATTTGGCCTGAGTAGGCCCGACATCTGTTGATTCATTTTTTGGGGTCAACAGATTGGCGCCGTCTGTGGGAAGACTGTATAGTTAGCCACGAAAAACACGTGGAGGGAAAAAAGGCCGAATGAACATTGAAAGTTTGGCTGAAGGAATTTCACACTCTGAAAAAGAGGTATCCTTGAAAAAGAAAGATTATTGAAAGTCAAGAACCCTTGAATAAAGGGAAATCTCACACTAAGGTGTTCAAAGAAATGAGTTCAACTGATGAAAATTCCCCAAGAAGGACGAGGGAATACCCTGGAGAAGGGAAACCCTCGCGAGCAGCCCCAGCTCCTAGCTCACGCGTTCCAGCACGAAGACGAGGAGGATCCAGAGGCAGAGTGGCTACGCAGCGCACAATTGAAATGGCCACCATGGCCGCCAATATGAGGACTATCACTCAGCAGAACTTAGCCATGCAAGAAATGCTGATGAACATGCAGGGGTAAGGAGGGCATCAGTACCCTCCATACACAGCCCCGAAAGACGTCTTTCCTGAGGCACAAGAATATTATCGAGAAAAGGAACTCTAGAGCCAAATGGCTAGACATTGTGTTGGAATGGAAGCTCCTCAAGACAGAGAAGATGAAATGGAAATATCGGCTAATTACGCCTCAGAGAGGCCGCACGAGGCTCCATTTGATTTTCCTCCAAGTTACGAACCCGAAAATCGATCTCAAAGGTCGGGAAGTGTTTTTGACAGGTTAAGCCCGGGGGTACCTAGGCAAGCTTATCCTCCACCTCCGATGCACAGAGACGAGCAACGCGGGCCCCATCAAAAAGAGGATCAGCCGATGTGTCGCGAGGAATATCCGGGTCGACCCCCTAGAAATAGGCGAGAGAGGATAAACCAGGCCAGGAATGAAGCAGGAACATCTCAGATACCACCTCGAATCTATCCGGTAGAGGATGAAAATTTAGATAGGCCCTAAAGGTCCTGCGATCTTGATGATGACGACGAACGTTCTCCCTTCTTAGAGGCCATACGGAATGGCCCCATGCTGAATCATTTCACCCTCCCCAAAATCCCAAAGTATGATGGAATAGGAGATTCCGCGAAACACATGAACAATTACAAAACTCAGATGAATTTGAAAGGAGCTACCCCGGCGATGAAATGCAGGGCTTTCCACTTAACACTAAGTGGAGGTGGGAAAGTTTGGTATATGAGGCTGCCGGAAGGGAGTATCCGAAGTTGGCCAGACATAAAGATAACGTTCCTAAAACGCTTCGCGACCAGCAAAGAAGGAGAAAGACCTATCCAACGACTTCAAGACATACGACAACAGCGGGGAGAGGCACTAGAAAGTTTCTTATCCAGCTTCACGGACAAAATGACTTATTGCGCGCAAGTCACATATAAAGAAGTGTTAACTGCCTTGAAAAGAAGATTGGACATGAACTCCCTCTTCTGGAGGGACGTGCAGAATAAAGACCCTACTACCTATAATACCCTATTAGAAATGATAAAGCATGAAATCCTCAATGAAGAATTAAAGGATCATAGGAATAGGGCAAGCCAGGGCCTCCCATATCCTCAAATGCAAAGATGAAAAGGCACAACTAATGGACCATCCGGCCCCAATAAACCATGGAAAAGAACTTGCTGCAGCAACGCTCAATACAGTACCGACCTTGGGCCTATGAGGAGGTAAATCCTAAAACTGAGATGCATCAACCTCAGCCTTACCAGAAGCACCTGCAAAGGAAGCAAGGTAAAAGATGAGGTGTTGAACCTAGAAATAGGGGCGAAGCACTCAACTATTATTATTATCATCAATCTCATGGACATCGTATGGAGAATTGTTGGGACGTCGTCAGAAACTCCCAAAACCAAAACCAGGGAAGGGGAAGACATCCTCCAGAAGTTGCTCCGTACAGGCCGAACCAACAGCCTCGAAACAATGAACAGCCTCGACATGTAGGAATGACCCTACCAGAGGAAGGGAAAATGATACTGAAAAACCCAGGAAGAGTCAGAGACAACGACGCTCCAGCCTAACAACGAACAGGATCCCATCAGAGAAATCGATACAATCATTGGATGACCTCATGTAGGTGGGGAATCCAGGAACTCTAAAAAAAACTATGCAAGATAAGCAATTGACCCAGCCATGACGAGCTATATAGTAAATCATTCTTCAACTGGAAAAGCTACGCCAATCACTTTTACGCAGGAGGGTGCACTAGGAGTACATTACCCGCATTGCGATGTCTTGGTTGTAAGAGTTGTCGTTGCCAGCAATGGCCTGAAAAGGATGTTGGTGGACAATGGAAGCTCTGTTAACATCATATTTGGTGCCGCTTTTGATAAAATGAGGGTTGTTCACGAATTGGTCCCAAAGAACTCCCCCTTGTTCGGATTTACGGGGGATAGCATTATCCCAAGAGGTAAAATCACCTTGGCAACTGAGATAGGGACAGAACCACTAGTTGCTCGCCATTTTATGGACTTCCTTATAGTTGACAACCTTCTGCTTACCACTGGGTACTTGGAACACCCGCCTTGAAGTAATTATGGGCAGTAACCTCGATTCATCACTTGTGCATGAAGTTCCCAATAGAGAATGGAGTTTCCACAGTTCGAGGAGACCAACGAGGATCGAGGGAATGCTACTCCAACTCCTTGAGAAAAGCAGAGCCTAGAACCACCCATGTCATCTCCACTGACATCAACATGGACGACCTCCCTGAACAAGAGATTGCTCAGGGTCAAGAAGATGTTGTCATGACTGAGGCCCACGAAGGTGGAAACCTCGTCGTCGTACCAACTCCTGAAGAAGGGAAAGATGTAGAAGAAACAATTTGCTTGGAGGAACTAGACCCTCACATTATTGACTGCGAGCTTCAAACAGCCCCGACAGAGGAGCTAGAAACTTTCCCAACTGACCCTAGGGACCCGACGAAATGCCTGCAGATGGGGAGCCACTTGCTACCTGAAATGAAGGAGAAGTTGAAAAACTTCTTGCTCAAGAACTTGGATGTTTTCGCTTGGAAACACGATGAAATGGTATGTATTGGTCCCAAGGATAGTTGCCATCACTTAAACGTCGACCCAAATGTTACGGCTCACAGGTAAAAAAAGAGAGCCCTTAATCCAGAAAGGTATGAGGCCCTTAAAGATGAGGTTAAGAAATTAATCAAAAATGGCTTCATAAGGGAATCTGTATATCTGAAGTGGGTCTCCAACCCAGTATTGGTAAAGAAACACAATGGGAAGTGGGGAGTATGCATAGACTTTTCTAACCTCAATCAAGCATGCCCAAAGGACAATTTTCCACTCCCCAGGATAGATTAGTTGGTGGACTCAACAGCTAGACATGAACTACTCAGCTTCATGGATGTGTATTCAGGGTACAACCAGATTTCCATGTTCTCGCCGGATGAGGAGCATACTTCTTTCATCACAGACAATGGACTCTATTACTATAAGGTCATACCTTTTGGATTGAAAAACACCGGGGCAACATACCAAAGGTTGGTGAACAAGATATTTGCTGACCTCATTGGTAAAACCATGAAGGTATATGTAGACGACATGGTGGTAAAGAGTCTAAATGCAAAAGACCATGTCACCCATCTCAACGAAACGTTCCAGGTTTTGCGAAGGTATCAAATGAAACTCAATCCGCTGAAATGTGCATTTGGAGTATTATCGGGCAAATTCCTTGGCTATATTGTCAACCAAAGGGGATCGAAGCGAACCCCAAAAAGGTCAATGCATTGATTGATATGAAATCCTCCTAGAAGCCAAAAGAGGTACAAAGCCTCACTGGACGAATCGCAGCCCTGAATCGCTTCATCTCCAAGGCGACGGATAAATGCCTAATCTTTTTCAAAACCCTCAAAGGAGAAAGTAAGTTCCAATGGACAGAGGAATGCGAGTTGGCCTTGCAGGAACTGACGAAATACCTAGGTCAGCCACATCTCCTTTCTAAACCAAAGGACCATGAAGTGTTGCACTTGTACTTAGTAGTGACTTCCGAAGCCTTGAGAGTTCGATTTTGATCAGAGGGAAAGATAACCATCAACTGACAGTATATTATATAAGCAAAGCACTCTTACCTGCCGAGGCGCGATATCCTGACATGGAAAAGCTAGCGCTTTCATTGGTGACCGCTTCTTGGAAACTGAGGCCCTATTTCCAGGCACATAGCGTCAATGTGTTGACCAACTACCCCCTTAGACAAGTGCTTCAGAAGCCAGACGCCTCAAGGAGGCTACTTAAGTGGCTGTGGAATTCAGTGAATTCGATATCACCTATAAGCTAAGGTCGGCCATAAAAGGATAAGTATTGGCTGATTTTGTAGCTGAATTCACACCAACCCCAGATGTCAAAGGGGAAAGGGCGACTACGGAGCCACAGATCTGGAGACTTTCAGTTGATGGGTCATCAAGCGACACAGGATCAAAAGCGGGGATCATTCTAGTCAGCCCCGAGGGACACAAGCTTGCATGTGCTACAAGGTTCGACTTCAAAGCAACCAACAATGCAGCAGAATATGAGGCTCTCCTAGCAGGCCTACAATTGGCAAAAGAAATGCACGTAAAAATGCTCATAATCTGCAGTGATTCCCAGCTCATCGTCAGTCAGGTGTATGGGAAATTTTCTGCCAGAGATAAGTCCATGGCAGCTTACTTAAAGTTGGCAATGAACTTCATCCCATCATTTGAAAAGTTTGAACTAATGCAAATTTCCCAATCTCACAACGATAATGCTGATGTACTAGCAAAGTTGGCAAGTAGCAGAGAATCCGAGCTACCCCCGGCGATCCCAATTGAGTACATTACCAAACCCTCCACGGAGTCCGATGGGATGGTAATGTGGATGGAAGACACCCCTTCCTGGATGGAGCCCATTATATCTTACTTAAAGAATCAAATCCTTCCCTTGGAAAAAAAGGAGGCTCGAAAACTTAGAAGAAGGGCCTCACACTTCATCTTGTAGGATGACATATTGTACAAACGCAGTTTCTCAATGCCCCTGCTAAGGTGCATCGGGGAGAACAAGTCGATTATGTGCTTAGAGAAATCCATAAAGGTGTATGCGGCAACCATGCCGAAGGCTAGTCTTTGGCACAAAATGTACTTAAACAGGGGTACTACTGGCCCACCTTGAAAAAAGATGCGCAACAATTCGTCAAAAAATGTGATAAGTGCCAGCGTTTCGCTACTATCCAGAGGCAGCCCTCACAAGAGTTGAGTGTGGTTTCGAGCCCCTGGCCATTTACAAAGTAGAGATTGACCTAATAGGGCATCTTTCCAAAGGGAGAGGAGGTGCCTACTTCGCAATCATTGCAATCGATTATTTCACGAAGTGGGTGGAAGCCGAATCACTTGCAAAAATAACTGAGGCCAACACTTCCAAGTTCCTTTGGAAAAACATCATCTGCAGGTTTGGAATCCCTTATTCGATTATAAAGGATATTCGATAACAAGCGAGTTAGAGAGATGTGTGAAGAGTTGGGCATCAAGAAGCATTTCTCCTCCCCCATCACCCCCAGGCTAATGGGCAAGTTGAGGCTGTAAACAAAATGATCAAGTACACTCTGAAAAGAAAACTTGACGCCTCAAAAGGGGCGTGGTCAGACGATTTACCTCAGGTACTTTGGGCAATCAGAACCATAAGCCAATCTGCAACAAGAAAAACCCCTTTCTCTATGGCATATGGGGCGGAAGCCATGAGCCCTGTCGAAGTGGGCTTACCATCTCCCAGACGAATACACTTCAATGAAGTTGTCAACGATGAATTGAGAAAGTATGGATTAGACCTTCTTGAAGAAAGAAGGGATGACTCTCAGATCGGAATGACTGTGTATCAAAAGAAAATGACCAGGTACTATAACTCGAAGGTAAAAAAGAAGTCGTTCAGGCTGAATGAATTAGTACTTCGTAGGGTGTTTCCACCCTCAAATGAGCATGGGTCGGGGAACCTTGGTCCCAACTGGGAAGTACCGTACTACATATAGGAAGAGGTTCAATTTGAAACTTATAAAATTAAGGATATGGACGGAAAACTGAAGCCTCATCCTTGGAACGCAGAACATCTGCGAAAGTATTATCAGTGATGTAGGACATCTTGTATGAACCATTTTGAATCCAATGAAATGAAGTACTATCTTTTGTTATTCTGGGTCCTATAAAATTGCGATCTTTGTTATTCAATAAAACGCTCTCTAAAAGGCTAAGATTTTCTACGTTTCTTTTTACCTAGGCTAAGAGCCTTGAAGTTAGTTGACGGAGGCTAAGAGCCTCGACGTTACGTTTTACCTAGGCTAAGAACCTTGAAGTTATTTGACGGAGGCTAAGCGCCTCGACGTTTCTTTTTACCTAGGTTAAGAGTCTTGAAGTTAGTTGGTGGAAGCTAAGAGCCTCGACGTTATTTTTTACCTAGGCTAAGAGCCTTGAAGTTATTTGACGGAGGCTAAGAGCCTCGACGCTTCTTTTTACCTAGGCTAAGAGCCTTGAAGTTAATTGATAGAGGCTAAGAGCCTCGACGTTTCTTTTTACCTATGCTAAGAGCCTTGAAGTTATTTCACAGAGGCTAAGAGCCTCGACATTTCTTTTTACCTAGGCTAAGATCCTTGAAGTTATTTAACGGAGGTTAGGAGCCTCGACGTTTCTTTTTACCTATGCTAAGAGCCTTGAAGTTTTTTGACAGAGGCTAAGAGCCTTGACATTTTTTTTACCTAAGCTAAGATCCTTGAAGTTATTTAACGGAGGTTAGGAGCCTCGACATTTCTTTTTACCAAGCAAAGTCAGGGCTGAGGCTGAGGCTTGTAAAAAGAAAGAGGAGGAGGCTTTGCCATGAATTCTCGGTTCTTCTTTTGAAGCATTTTGAAAAAGGCCTCTACCTCCATAGCCATGCCAAAGCTCCTGGATGATTGAGCCACCATCGTAGTGACGACGTCCACCGCATCGCTAGTTTCGACAAAATTCTACCACTTTCAGTCCAGAATGTGTGGAACGTCGTCGTCGTTGCAATCTGAATTTCGGGTAGCAGTAGAGCAAGGGCCTCGGGTTCGAGTTCAGTGGACCATTTGGCAAAGACTGGCTTCCCCTGGGACCGCTCCGAAGTGGCCGAGTCAGTAAAAGCCCTGGTCTTTTTGGGAGGTTCTTGTCATAGAGGCTCGACTGTGGTGGGACGCTTTGGTCCCCCAGATACGGCAGCAATAGAGACTGCTAGCAATTTCTCCCGGCTGGCACCTCTGAACGAGGTGGGAGAACATTGTTAGAACTACCCATCCCGGTGGTGGAAACCCTGAACTTCTTCTTGGGCTCCTCCACAGCTATCTTTTTTCCCTTATCTGCCAAGGAAGAACGCCTTTCTTCCTGAGGAGCAGCCTCCTTGCTAACCCTCTCTATTTTGTCCTTCACCTGCTTTCCTCCAGCAAATGAGGGTTTCATGCCCTTACGGCTAGCCGTGGAGATGGCGGCCAGAATTGTGGCCATGTCAGGCGTGGGGTGCCTCCTCTTGTCGAATTTGTCTGTTATAATAAATAGGGTCAGATGTGGATAAAAAAAGGAAAATAGGGAATTAAAAAGTTAGCATGATCTAAGTCATACCTCTCCGGGCCATTAAACCAAAGTCTTCGTAGAACCGTTGGGACACCACAAGGCGCTCGTAGTCTCGGGATGAATAGGGTCGGCGGTAAACCTCCGACAAGATATCCCAATCGCTCTTGTCAAGGTCAAAGCATTCCACAAACTCTGCAAAAGGATTAAGGTTAGCCAACAAGAATTGCATAGAAGTGTAATAAGCAAAACACAATAACGACTCATTGGGCTCGGAATAGGAGGTCGGAACTTTGAGGACGATGTCGCCCTCGTACTCCTACCACCTTCCCCGAACCCATAACCAGATCTCCTTCCATCCGTTAATTGAAGTAGGAAGACCCAACACAAAGGCAGAATGTACACCCCAAGGGCACAAGGAATACCAACCCTTAGAGTCTCCCTTGCCTAAAGACCTAGGTTGGTAAATGGTTTGGAAGACATGGAGGGGCATATCTTCGCCTAGGAAAACCTCTTTCCAGAGAAAATATGACCCTACCAGCTGGGCCTAGGCATTTGGATAGAACTGGGTGGGAGCCAAGCCGTACAACCTCAGGACGGCTCGGAAGAAAGGATGCAGAGGCAGGCAAAGACCGACCTTCAGGAGGTACTCATTAATGGCAACATAACCCCTTCTCGGGTGATAGGCTCGTTCGTTTGGATAAAGAGGGGTAGAAACTCTATGTCATAGGGTATCCTATATTTTTCCTTGGTAAGGTGGGTCGGATCGACACTAGACGAGATTTTAGACTCCCCCAGGATATGACGTCGTCATCCCCATCCCTGTTTCCAGAGGTGGAAGCACCTCATCCAAGTTCAACGGCTCGGACGAGGTCGACTGTATTGGTAATTGAAAAACCTATTTTGCTAAAAAAATTCACTAATATCTACTTCCTCTAGCAGGTTTCGAAGAATCCATAACCTAGACCCTTGTAGAAATTCAAAAGGGGAAGACAAGGTACAATACTTACGATTTCTCAAACCAAATGGAGAAAGTAGAACTACACTTGAATACTTGAACCAAGAAGTGGAAAGGAAAGAAACGTTTTGATTAAAGAATCAAAAGTTTTCTGAAGATTTGAAAGAAAAAGATATAATAGATTCGTGCTAAAAGTAAGAAAAATATTTCTCAAAGGCATACGCCTTTTATAGGCAAGCAAATCGGCCCCCTATCCGTCAGATCTCAATTATGGCCATCCAGTTGTCCCTTCCGAGGCTTCAATCTGAACCATCCACGACCTCTGGTGCTTCAACTTCAATGGTCCAGATCCAAGCGTAGCTCTCACATACCCATGTGCGTCTGAATATCGTTAATAGGGCATGCGTGACATCCATAATTGCTCATTAAATGTGGCGGCTGTTGCGTGTGATGGGAGTTGTACCAAAATAATTATCCTCTCTTGGAAATTGGAGGCAACATCAAATCATTGAGGCTCCATAATTTAAAATACCTCGTGTTTCCCAAAACCTTGAAATGATGAACTCTTTGTAATTATCAATCTAAGGCTATCTGCCAACATCAGACCCCATCGACTTCTGCAATGAAAGAAGACCTCCTAGGTCAGTGAAAGAACTTCGGCCATGTGAAACCTCTTTGGATATATCATAGACCACCCAGGGAAGACCACTTCGGACAATTTCGACGGACGACCTCACAGGAGTTGGGATGTTTATTCTTTTGAAGAGCCACGCGATATCAGAAGTCCATGCATTACATAAATAATCATGCATAGACTTGGGGGACTATTTTTACCCCCCTCCCTTCCCTCCAATTCCGAGGTCCAGCTTAGATTACCACGTGGATAGCCATGTCAGTAAGCAGTCCACTAGACAAAAATTAGTCAGAGAGCTAGGAAGGTCAAGGAGAAGAGTTGACGAAGTTGAGGTTGAGAGAGGTCCTTCAAATAAGTCCAGCCGAAGTCCTTCAATGTCAAGGCAGAAGTCCCTTCAAGCTGCAAGAGGCCCTTGAGCTGAAGCTAACCCTGGTCCAAGTTGAAGCCAATGTTGTTCCCTATAACAGATTTAGAAATCTTTTAGAAGTGATTGATGGGACGTCCGTAATAAAGGGTGTCAGTGTGTCAGCCTACAACTAGAACGACAGAACTCTTATCAAAATACTAAATGAAATGAAAGGACGTTGATGTGATGCTCATCTTAAGGAGATGAAGCCACATGATTCTAATCTAACGGATACCACGTCTTCCAACGTAGTATAAATAGGGTCTTCTTGTAACAAAAAGGGGATGATGAATTAGAAAAGGGACAATCATATATTAGACATATACAAACTCTCAAGAATTCAATGAAAACTTCAACATACAATATCGAAAATTATAGATGCTTTTTATCTATCCTTCCACATATTCCTACTTGGTGACTACCTAAATTAGTTTGGTTTCAACCTGGCAATCGTTGTTAGTGCGGTTGCTTTCGTTCCACCCGTCGGAGCTTGAACAATTTTGTTTCTCGCATCAAAGTATCTCCCGCATCCATTTTCTCATTACTGCCGTTGTCATTCCGGTTGGAACGCGTCGGAATCATACTTGATTTGGCGTGAGTGGGCCCGGCATCTGTTGATTCATTTTTTGGGGTCAACAAATTTTTTTTTTCTTTTGGGTTTATAATGCAAGTGATGTGAATTTTTGAGAATTTAATATAAATCTGGATGGGCGATTCCATTTGTTTTCTAAAGAGATGAAAGCGATGGCAATTTACAATTGATATCAGGAGGAAAAGTTGTTTAGAGATTTATTTTGTAGAAATAGATTAACAAAATTTACTTAAATATCATACTTATTATGATTTACTCAATGGTTCCAGTTCGATTTTACAAGATACCCACGCTGGGTTCAATTTGTATCTTTTTAGAACCGGATCAAACGGGATCATGCCCCCCATTCCCCTACCCTACTTTTTTTTAATTCTATTATTTATTCAAGTTTTCTCCTTATCATGGGTAACTAATTTGATGTGTATACCTTATTGCGTACAGATATTAAAGAAACGTTCTTAAGATACCAAGACAGCATACTAAGAAGCTTGAACCTCTTGTATGAACTCCTCTTTAGGCTTCGATTGAGATAAATCCTGAGTATTTTTTCACATGGGCTTGGCTTTTACAGAGATAAATCCTCTAGCTGTTAGTAGTTTTCAGCAACCAACATTCAGTTGGATGCTGAAACACTTGGCGCGACAAATCCCACCTATTTTTTCATATAGGTTTGGCCTTTCCAATGACCAACTAATGTGGTCACTGAATAGGAGACGTCCCCAGCAACCATACAATGGTATGTATTTAATTATTTTGAATATATTGTTGATTAATTCTTCATATTCATCAACATTAATTTTGCTTAAATATTTTTTAGGTCCTCTTCATAAAAAAACATTGAATTAGTCGAAGGTTGACATGACAATGAATAATGCATGCAAATAAGAAAAAACTTGTACAAGCAAGAGAGTGAGATATACGCACATTTCATGAAACATCCTCTCCATCGCCAATAAGATGCATCATCATGCCAAACATTGTTTTGCAACACTGTTGGAATGTAGCAATTCCTCATGACAATGACAGGAACTATTCTACAACCGTCTTTATGTAATAATTAATTTGGTAAAAAAAATTGAATTACGTTCCATAATATAATCACTAAAAAGTTTTTTTCCTATATATATGTTCAGGAAAAATTTGATGTTGATTAAAGGATCGTCAAATGGTTGAAATTGTTGAAAGACATTGCCTTGACAGGCACGAAGAACATTGAAGCGCGTGTAATAAAAATACAAACAATTAAAGATGGATGGAAAAGATCCACTACAGTGTAAGTAACAATGGTTAAATCACAAGAGTATTGGAGTGGATGTGTGAACACTTAGAAATCAATAAGTTTTTGGTATGTTAAATTACTAAACTATTTCAATATTATTTTGCAATTAGTTTTATGTATTTTCAACTCTGAATCTTAATACTTAAGAACAAAGCCTCCAATGAAATATATATGTCTGCCAATAAGATATGAACCCTTACAAGTTCCTCACGAAGAATGCATGTCTGTTAGAAACCAAGAATAGCACTGCAAGACGTATTTGGCCAGTACAAATTTAAGACAAATCGATAAGAGTTACTTAAAACTTAATGAGATTTGCAATATGAGCGGATTTGGATTTTTAAAATATTGATGAAGCATCAAAGTATTCATCAAGTTGGGTAACCATTTTTTTTTTAAATAAAAAGAGCTAAGCTCATATGTAGCAGTAGAAGTTTCCCCACTATTGAGAATGCCCTTGATAATGCTTTGCAATGTGCTGTTTATGAGCCCATTCCTGGTGATGCAGCAAGGCATAATCAACGTTCAGGATTTATTATATTCATTACTATCTAGTTTATAACTATACAGTTAGAGACAATTTTAACACTGGAAACTCAATATTGACAGTACATTGGCAATTCTGGATCCTGTATCAATTATCCAAATGCAATATGATTGGACTGGGGCAATACATTTTTGGCTTAAGCTTATGATACAGATACAGCATTTTTTTGGTAACACGATTTTTCTTCCTCGGCTAACTGTAGGTGCTATGGTACTAGAGTCCATGATCTGCATTTTAATTTTCATGTCAGTGAAGTGAAAGTTTTAAATTACCAAATGTTTAGACCCAACGTGTGGAATTATACAATTAAAAGTAACAAGTCAATTTTTAATTATTTCTAGATGGTTAGATCAAACAAGTCATTTTATCCTAAATTTGAATACCGTAATCAATAATTAAAGCAATAAAGAACACCAAAGATGACCACGAAAAAATTCTACCTGGGTAAAAACTCCAGACACTTTGTCCGTCAGTAATCCACTATAAATCAAAGCAAACTTACAGTACGGTCCAGACACATCTACCCTGTAAAACTTCTAACATCAATTCATGTAGTTTTCCTTGATCCTACTGGAGGTGCGCTCCTTCAAAACCAATTTTGACTTCTGGTTTATACCTTAGCCCTCCCGACTGCATGTTCCCAACGCCTGACCCCAACTCCTGGTATCTCACTTTAGTCCTCTTGAATTTGTGTTTCTGCAATAGCTCCCGATCTCTGATATCGATTTATCTCCGGTGGATTAGGTGGTTTGATGTTTGATTAAAAGATCTTGTGTATTTTGATCTTGTGATTTATATAAAACAATATGATTTGATTAACAAATATATGTCTTGGGAGAATTTATGGATCAAGTAATATGTGGTGGTTGAATCTTGGAATCAATAAATGTTTTAGATCATCAAAGAATTGATCTCTATAAAATAAATATGATTCAACACACTTTTGGATGTTAGGGTACGATACACACACACACACACACACATATATATATATATAGGAAAAAGTTTTTGGGATGAAAAGATATTGGAAAACCAAGTGTTTGAAGCAAAATATATTTCTAAACGTCGATCCGTCGCTGAGCATCAATCCGCGATAGGCGAGCAACAGCTAAATAATCGTCAATATTTTTATCATAACTTTCTCTCTCAGTTTCCGATTGAAGTGATTTAAAGTGCGTTAGAATGATAACTCAAAAGGCTACAATTCTTATAAATAGCCTTGGTCCAAATTCGAAATTTTCTATGTGAAAAATGCGCTGCAAGTTGCAACTGAAAATTTGGGGCATAACTTGTATTCCTTCAATACCTATACTACCAATTTCAACTCTTTAGCTATAATTAGGATTCAATAACTCCTATTTTGACTTTGATTACAATATAATAAACTCCTAATACAAGCCAATAATAATTTGGACTTAACATGAAGAAATAATGCCTTCATGTAAACAAAACTGTGCTAAGGTCTTACAGTAGAGCGTAACCCTGATTTGTGTTGCCCATACCTCATTTATGTATGCAAACTTACATTTTTATTCTGCACTAGAACTTGCCTTTACTGTTACCCAGTCACTTCATGTAAGCAACTTATTGAATGTTCACAAGTTTGTGCCTAGTTTTCTGGACATTATCCATATGACATGCTTCTTGGTTTGGCCACACCTTACTACCATTGATTTTATTGCAAAAGAAGATAATTAGTGTTTGAAGGCAGAACGAGATTGTTATAACATAACATGTCCTTTCCGCAACTTGCATTTCTTGCCTCCAGCTCAATCCTGAGTTTGGACTCCTTTTACAATAAAATCTCAAACAACTAGAAAGAAAGTTTGATGTATACCAGCACACCTTCTATGAAAATGAAGAAACTCCTTTTGTATTGTGATAAGGGCGCTTTGCGCAC
>CAIGRB010149605.1:1021-38191 GCA_903798255.1 Fraxinus quadrangulata
TAATTAATTAATTAATTAATAAATAAACATTTTTTACATTAATTAAATTTAAAACCTGATTTTTGAATTGTGCAAAATTAATTCCTTAATTGTGAATTTTTCAAAGTCAAAAATCAACTAACAGTGGACATATTAATCTCCATCGTTTTTCTTGACCGAAAGGTCTAGCAATATGAAATATTTCTAAATCAACATTTATTGGATGTTAGAATTGATTTTGAGAGACTTAGAAAAACACAAATGTTGTTTTAATTAAATTGTTTAAAAAATTATTTACGTTGTGATGTTGTACTTCTATTTATATCGACCTTTATTACGAAACTGATTTCTGTTGTACACTTCATCCACAACACACATTAGAATTCATCTCCATGCTCATATTCAACCATATATATTTTCATAACTTTTTTATACTTTTAACCACGTTCTCGAGAAAATCAAATTGAAAAAAATCACGCCCACACGGAGAATAAGAGCTTGTAAATAGGTTATCGTCAAACGATCTTTTAAGAGAAGGTTTCAAACGAGACTTATAATCATTAAAATATTTGACAAGCAAGACTAGAAAGAAGTAAACATTACTACACGACACGTTGTCCTCATCC
Source organism: Fraxinus quadrangulata (assembly GCA_903798255.1). NCBI lineage: Eukaryota > Viridiplantae > Streptophyta > Magnoliopsida > Lamiales > Oleaceae > Fraxinus > Fraxinus quadrangulata. Next base: position 1,627 of record CAIGRB010149605.1, read on the forward strand.
CTGATATATCAAATTTGATCATATTGACCAGGTATAAACTTGACATGCTTTTATATTTAGGGATGTCAAAGGGAGCCAGCCAAGCTGGTTGACTTGACTCTCCCCACTAGCGAGTCGAGGCATCTTAGACGAGTTGTGAACATAAGTCTAGCAGTTAATCACTCTTGCATACCAGCTTAACTCAAGCTCGTAAGCGGCACACATTTTAGCTAATTTGACTTTCAAAAAAGAAGAAGAGAAAAGCGAACAGTCGTAAGTGACTTTCGAGACTTTCTTGAGGTTAGACTGTTAGCCGCCTCATCAGGTGTGTCGAGCCGTTCGTCTCACTTCATTTAACACTCATATTTATAGTTCTTGACATTTCAAACTATATTCGACATTGAAAGATTAAGTCAACGCCTTTTCTTAAGCGTAAGACTTGATTTATTAACTACATAAACATTGAAATTAATAAGCCCTCCCATATTTCATGTATGTATAGTTTTTATTAATTTTCAATCGTAAATTTTATTAAAATTTACTAAGATTTTTAGCAAAATCAAATAAGTCTAACTTACAAGAAATACATGTGAAAAATTTTTAAAAAGGAAGAATAAGCTGGGAACTTTGCCCTTCCCTCAAGAAATCCTAACTAATAAAAGCAGGATATCCCCCAAAGAAGACTCAATTTTCCATCTTCCCTGAAAATTATAAATCTTCCTTCTGTCGATCCAGTCGAAAGTTATAGTTTTCTTTTTAGTCTCATTCGGTTCAATTCCCTCTGCAAAACACTGTTCACTTACTCTTGTGTCAAAATCTTAACTTCTGCACTTGTATACAATTAGTATTAATATCAGCACATAAATAATTGTGAAGAGTTGAGAGAAGATGGCTGCGGCTACGACAATGGTGAGCTCGGCCGGTGGGCTACTGGCGATGTTGAACGAGACCCACCCGGCGCTTAAGCTACATGCGCTCTCTAATCTTAACGCATTCGTTGACTACTTCTGGCCTGAGATCTCCACCTCTGTTCCCATCATGTACATTTTTTCCTTCTTCATAATTTATATGTATTTTTGTATGTGGGTTTGTATGTAAACTAGGGTTTTATGACTGGATTGGTATGTCTTGTTTTTTTATTGTGAGTTTTGTTAAACTTTGGATGTTTTGTATTATGGGTTTAGGAGAAAATATAGACAATTGTGGAAAATTTCGTTTGAATTTGAGAAAGTCTGAACTTTTTGGGCTTTCTATTTATGTGGGAAATAGTTATTATTTAATTTCTGTTAGGAGGTGCTTGAATGTTATTTATCATTAAGGCCGCTGTGAAAAATTTAGATAAACTGGGAAATTTTGGATATTTATGGAAATATAGGCTTTAGATAAGATTGAAGAGAGTTTAAATATAAAGAAGTTTGAGTTTTTGTGCTTGAATCAGGTGTTCAGTGTTCTTTTTGTAGTGTAAAAAGTACTAGCAAGAGAGTATATAACAGCTTCTGAAGAATGGGGAAACTTTGCTCCAAAGAATTAGGGAATCTTGATATATTTATTGTTTCTGGTTATTGAAGAGATGAATTTTGACCTTACACTTTGGCCTTTGGCTTTTTGAAATAGGAGCTATGTGGAAATTTAGTAAGTCCTTGGCCTTTTTGAAACTGATTTATCACAGTAAGCTAAATTATGTAATTTTCATTACAAATTCTTATCTTAGTTATTTATCTTTGATTAATTAGCTGTTTGAAAACTTTTTACTGATAATAATAATAATAATAATAATAATTATTATTATTTTTTTGACGGATTGCTTGCTCATAGTAATCTATTGTCTCAAGATAATATCTGTGTATTTTTTGGTTATTCAGAGAGAGCTTATATGAAGATGAAGAATTTGACCAGAGACCACTAGCTGCATTACTTGTTTCCAAGGTAAAAATATGTTCCTTATGTGTAACTGTAAAAGATGTATATTAACCTTTTTTGTATAAAAGATTAGTGTAAAAGATCTGGAACTAACTATGAAAAATTGAAGCGCAGTGAATTGGTGAAATATTAAGGTGAGAATATCATAGGAGTAGCTGATTTTTGCTTAGACCAGATGTAAAATGTAAAAGTGCGGTGATTTGGTGAAATATTAAGATGGGAATATCTTAGGCTAAGCTGTGGATGTGTGCTTAGACCAGTCCATTGTAAATCATTATTTCATTATCTTTCTTTCTGAGTATTTCTTCGATTAATTTGCTCTGCTAACTACTATAGCTTTAATAGTGTGATCGTAAAAAGAAAGTAAAAGGGTGATATCAAGTTCCACTGTTTGAAGTATTTACATTAACCAATCAATCCTCATCGTAGGTTCCTTGGGAGTCACTATATTTTCCTCCATTGGAATGCATTTTTCATTAGAAAATAAAAATAAGTTCACAGTTTAAAGTTATGTCCATTTTTTGAAAATTGTACACTTACTTATTTGCCATTGATAATCCCTATATTCTTTTTCTTGCTGTGTTTTGTGTTAGTTTATCTAGTAACATCTGATTATCTTACTAATGAAAGCATAACTATCTGCCATTTTTGTTTTGGGGGTCATTTGATGTCAAGAAGATGGAGGTAACAATTAGACATGGAAATGTTTGTTTTGAAATAGTAGATATGATATTTCTTCTGCAGTGTGGAGATTTTGATGGACAGTTTTACTACATCAATATGGTTCCTAGAAGAAATTTGAGTTATATGATGGTGAAGTCTTACTACCTGTTTAACACATCTTATCACTGACCCAGTTCTTCAGCAACTTTAAGCAAATTACTGGGCGGGGTTAACATAGATGGTTTTCCATGTCTTGTTTCACCTTAAATTCATTAAATTTTCCTACCTGTCCATATTATGTTAATATTCTTATGAGAATTATATATCCCTTTATTCATCAGGACAAGGCATTCATTTTTCTCATTAGTTGCCTCTTTTGTGTTCTTTGCATGTTTACTTATTATGTTTCTGTCATCAGGTTTTCTATTATCTAGGGGAACTGAATGACTCATTATCATATGCCCTTGGAGCTGGTCATCTATTTGATGTTTCAGAGGATTCAGACTATGTTCATACTCTTCTTGGTAAGTATTTAGTCAATGCCCTGTATTCTCTCTCCAAAATAGTGTGCCAAATACTTCTGTTAGGTCAAACTTGTAGAACCTATTCCAAATGAGAGTGATCTCTTGATAGGTTTTACTTCTAGCCAAGTGACCATATAATATTATTTAGGCGTTTACTAACCAGGCTTGTTAATAGTTTTCTATCCTGATCTTGTTTCACTCAGCTAAAGCAATAGATGAGTATGCCAGTCTCAACACTAAGGCAGCTGAGGCACACAATGAATCAGCAACAGTGGACCCTAGACTAGAGGCAATTGTTGAGAGAATGCTTGATAAGTACGTAATTATAGTCTCCGTGATGCCAAAATTGCTGTGTGATTTCCTTTTGCCTTAAATGTGGCCTTTTTTTCTTTATTTTTCAGATGTATCGTGGATGGAAAATACCAACAAGCTATAGGAATGGCCATAGAGTGCAGAAGACTAGATAAACTCGAGGAAGCAATTACAAGGAGCGATAATGCTTATGCAACTATTAGTTATTGCATTGATATCTGTCACTCCTTTGTTAATCGAAGGGAATATCGGCTTGAGGTAAAATCATATAGCAAGCACCGTAAACTTTTTTGTATAGGTCTTTTCAGATACGCTATTATAGCCTAATAGGCTTCTATGTTTTTGGTATTGTCTTTTATTTTGTGAGAAGATAGTTACACAAATATTTGTTACCGTTTGTAAATTGTTCCCTCGTCCTTACAGAAACATGTTGCTGGTTATATCAAAAATCCTGTGGCCAGAATCCCGAAGTCTCTGCTGCTTCATAAACAAAATATACAATAAGTGGATTTAGTAGTAGTAAATGTTAGTAGGTTAAAGGAAACAATAATGGGTCATCTTGAAACTTGGAGTATAATTGAATATATATACACACACACACGTAGTTATGTCATATATTTGAGGAAGTAATTTCCTTTCTAATTTTCTCTACTGTTTTTGGAGTTGCATGACTGCTAGACCATGTTGACCTTCAATGTGAACTTGAGTAGATTGATAATGGTTTGACCTAATCTGAATTGGATTTAATTGATTTAAAATGTGGCTAATAGATGAGAAGTGAATTTTAATGGATGTTAAATTGTTTGCTCTTATAAAAATCATGGCAGACTCGACAAGAGTAAATCTGTGGTCAGATATGGATAAGTTAGATAAAATTTGGTCCAAGCTTCCTTTTTCATTAGTTCCTCAGTGATGTTGATTGATTGTACCAGTTGAGGCCAAGAATATGAGATGGAATGAGAATTACCGCATGTATAAGCATGAGGCAAAGATCTGTTGTGTTTCAACCGAATTACGTAAATAAAATATCTTCATAGATAATAGCAAGTATTATAGTGTTGTCCAATGCCAGTGGTTGGTATATATAACCTTTATTTGCTAAAACAAAAATAGGGTGCATTTACATTTTCCCATTTTCATATTTTATGCATGGTTAGAGTCCTTTACTTAACTGTGTCTAGGGTTATTTTCGTCTTATTTAAGTTTGCATATATACACAACCACACGTCTCTGCTTTATCTTTTTAATGATACGATATAAGGTAGTGGGTATCAGAGACTCCTGGTGACCAGAAAATTCTCAAAGCAATCAGGAATTTTAGGATTTTTCAGTTGCTTGATGGTTGTAACTATGCTCAGGCTCTGAACAATTTACTTTCTTGTATAAAGAATCAATTGGCAATAACAAAGAATGAATTAATATTTTACTTGCATCTAGGTACACTATCAGTGTCAACCTTCAAGTTGAACAGCTGTAGTGACTTTGGTGTAGGATTTCTGGATGCAAATTATGGCTCTGACACTACCTTGAGCAGTTTGTATTAGGGAATGTCGTCCTCCATGTATTGTTTCTTTTGTTATAATTAAGGCCATCATTATAATGAGGTCCCTCAGATTTTTGCTTATTATAAAAGTTGCCATCATTATAATGAGTTCCCACAAGTTTGCTAGCTTACAGTTAGCAAGCCAGATCCACCTCCTCCACCATATTTATGTTTGGATGGCCGTCATTATTGTATATTAAATTATCTTCTTACTGTTTCTTAATAAGGAAAAACTTATTAGGCATTTCAAACTAAATGTTCAAGAATTATTTTTGATTGTTATCAACACGCTGATCCTGTGCAATACAGGTGCTTCAGCTTCTTGTCAAAGTATATCAGCAACTGCCATCTCCAGATTACTTGAGCATTTGTCAGCGGCTAATGTTTTTGGATGAGCCAGATGGTGTTGCAAGCATACTGGAGAAACTTCTGCGATCAGAAAATAAGGAGGATGCTCTACTGGCGTTTCAGATTGCCTTCGATCTTGTGGAGAACGAACACCAAGCTTTCCTTCTTAGTGTGAGAAACAGGCTCCCAAGTCCCAAGTCACAACCTTCAGAACCTGTGCATTCAGGGTCTCCTGAACCAGATTCTGTGCAAAGTGGAAACACCACCACAACTGAGGATGTGCAAATGACAAATGGGAGCCAAGTAGATGGGAATACGCCTAGTCCTAATCCTCATGAGGCAATTTATGCTGAAAGGATAACAAAAATAAGAGGAATTTTGTCAGGAGAGAATTCAATACAGTTGACTCTGCAATTCTTATACAGTCATAACAAGTGAGAAATCATCCTTCCATTTTGTTTCTTATATCATATATTGAGTCTTTATCAGATTCATAAACAAATCCTTAAAGAAGGTTGTCAAAAGTCTGATAAACAGTCGGCTCGTTATCTGTTTGCAGGTCAGATCTCCTCGTTCTCAAGACAATAAAGCAATCTGTTGAGATGAGAAATAGTGTCTGTCATAGTGCAACTATATATACTAATGCAATTATGCATGCTGGAACAACTGTGGATACATTTCTTCGGGAGAATCTGGTAAATTAAAATTTCACCTGTCTCTTTTATTTTATCATATATTGTTTATTTAATTTCAGTATTTCTAACTTGTGCAAGTGAATGATCAGGACTGGTTAAGCAGGGCCACAAATTGGGCTAAATTTAGTGCAACAGCAGGACTTGGTGTTATTCACAGAGGCCATCTGAAGCAGGGGAGATCGCTCATGGCTCCTTACCTGCCGCAGGGTGGGGCTGGTGGCGGCGGTAGTCCTTATTCTGAAGGTGGAGCATTATATGCTTTAGGTCTGATTCATGCTAACCATGGGGAAGGCATTAAACAATTTCTTCGTGATAGTCTACGGAGTACTAATGTTGAGGTACTTCCTTTTTATGCAAGGATATCTCCCTATTCACTCCTATAAATCTCCATTTGATATTTTCAACTGAAAACTTTGATTGGTGCAGGTTATCCAGCATGGTGCTTGCTTAGGTCTTGGTTTGGCCTCTTTGGGAACTGCAGATAACGATGTCTTCGATGACATTAAGAACGTGCTTTACACTGACAGTGCTGTAGCTGGTGAAGCTGCTGGTATTAGTATGGGTTTATTGATGGTTGGAACGGCCAGTGAGAAGGCTGGTGAAATGCTTGCTTATGCACACGAGACTCAGCATGAGAAGATTATCAGGTGAAGACTGCTTCTGTTATCAAAGCCTAGGATGATGACTCTGTCTAAACACTTCTTTACTATTTTATTTGGTTATGACGTCTTGGCAGGGGTTTGGCATTGGGGATAGCTCTTACGGTCTATGGAAGAGAGGAAGAAGCTGATACACTTATTGAGCAAATGACTCGGGATCAAGACCCTATACTACGTTATGGTGGCATGTATGCTTTGGCATTGGCATACCAGGGCACAGGTAACAATAAAGCCATCCGTCAACTTCTGCATTTTGCTGTATCAGATGTGAGTGACGATGTAAGGCGGACAGCTGTTCTGGCTCTAGGGTTTGTCTTGTATGCTGATCCAGAACAGGTTGGTGCCTTTTCTTTTCTGTTGCTTTGAAGCTTGTAAATTACTGGTTATCTGGATTCCATTGAGCGACGACTTTATGTAGTTGGAAATTTATTTTCAACACTTTTGGATCATAGAATTTAACGAACTGTTTTGAGATAATAGTACTGAAAAGATTCCATGCATGTGTGTATATATTTATCCATAAAAGAGGAGAGTGATTAGGTTTGTTGCATGAGGTGTTCCCTACATCCCCACTTCGAAGATTTCTGCTTATTGTATTTACTGCTGTTCATATGCAGACTCCTCGAATTGTTTCCCTGTTATCCGAGTCCTACAACCCACATGTTCGATATGGTGCAGCACTGGCCGTTGGAATTTCATGCGCTGGTACTGGTCTGAGTGAGGCCATATCATTGCTGGAGCCTTTAACATCAGATGTTGTTGACTTTGTTCGTCAAGGTGCTTTGATTGCAATGGCCATGGTGATGATCCAGATCAGTGAAGCCAGTGATTCTCGTGTTGGTGCATTCAGGTATTGCTTTTTTTTTTTTAACATTTGCTTTGCTTATATATTTTTTTCTCTCCATCTTAGCATTTTCACTTTATGTAGGCGCCAACTGGAAAAAATTATTCTTGACAAGCATGAAGACACTATGAGCAAGATGGGTGCAATTTTAGCTTCTGGAATCCTGGATGCTGGTGGAAGGAATGTGACTATCAAATTACTTTCAAAGACGAAGCACGATAAAATTACTGCGGTTGTTGGTCTTGCTGTGTTCAGTCAATTTTGGTACTGGTACCCACTTATATATTTCATTAGCTTGTCATTTTCGCCGACTGCTTTCATTGGTTTGAACTATGACCTGAAAGTGCCAAGCTTCAAGTTCCTGTCACATGCAAAGCCCTCATTGTTTGAATATCCTAAGCCAACTAGTGTACCCACCGCCGCTTCGACTGCTAAACTTCCTACCGCAGTTTTATCAACATCTGCAAAAGCTAAGGCCAGGGCTAGTAAGAAAGAGCTAGAGAAGGCTAATGCCCCAAAGACATCTGGAGCAGAACCGAGTCCTGCCGTCACAAGTCCGGGAAAGGGGAAATCAAGCGACAAGGATGGGGACTCCATGCAGGTTAATACTGCCATTTGCATTCATATATGGTGCCATGTTTTATATCCTTGACGACTCCTCTTTTTTTTATGTGCGATATGGGTATTGCCTTGTGATGACTAACAAGGATTATTGATAACTAGCCTTTTCACCTTCACTATTTTCAGGTTGATATCCCCGCAGAGAAGAAGGCAGAACCAGAGCCATCTTTTGAAATCTTGACCAATCCAGCCAGAGTGGTTCCTGCTCAAGAAAAATACATCAAATTCCTTGAAGAGAGCAGATATGTGCCGGTGAAGTCAGCACAGTCGGGATTTGTGCTGTTGAAAGATCTTCGTCCTAATGAACCTGAAGTATTGTCGCTCACTGATGCACCCTCATCAGCAGCATCAAATCCCGGTGGATCAGCTACTGGACAACAGAGTTCTGCCTCTGCAATGGCTGTTGATGAGGAGCCCGCGCCACCACAGCCATTCGAATTCACGCCATGATTTGTTCAAATTGAAACTATTGTTATATACGAGAGAGCTTTTGTGGAGGAGCTTGTGACATTCCCTAGGATCCAAAAATGTTAATCTGATCGTAGCTCGGCTGCGAATCAATTGAGTTATGATCAATGTCAATTTAAGCCTGCCTGTGGCTTAGGATTTTTGATTGAATCGTCGTGGTCTCAGCGGTATTTCAATCGAATCATGGGGTCTTAATAAGACACATTTAAAATAGAATGAACATATCAACTAAATTTTTAGACCAAATCACCAAAATCAAATTACTCCAATCTGCTACAAGTTTGTACATAATTTAATTTACTCAACCTGCACATTACACAACATGAATCACCCAATAGTATACATTAAAAATGCATTTTAACAAGGTCAAAACTACTTGAGAACGTCCAACAAGAACATAATGCTGTTTGTGTATTTGGATTCCATTATGGAGAATGTTGTTGAAATGTTTTCTTTTAAAAAAAAATGCATTTTATAGAAAAATGGAGCTCAACCAGGGATGTCATCTATACCTCATAAGTGATTGGCAATTGTTGATAAGTTATTAATAGAGGAGGTGAAGTTAGCCTGACGTTCGTTGTGACGATAACGTAAAGATAATATAGATTCATATTTCTTTTGGGCATATTAAGATGAATATAAGAATTTTTGAAGTGTCAATATTTTAGAGAGAATACTTATTTTACTAATTCTTAAAACTATTTATCTCATAAAAATTCTAAAATATTCTCGTGTTTCTTTCTTGCATCTTCTTTCTCGCTACCCCCATCTAGTCTAACTGAAGGGGTAGCAAGTAGAGGAACGTTCATTCAACGTGTTATTTAACAAAGTTGTTGGCTAATCAGTTGTCTCCCATTTATTTAATAATGGATCTACGATTGTACAAATAGGCTTACAAAAGCAATTCAAAATTTAAAAGCTCTCAAATTACGAACGACACTTATCGGCCCATTTATAAGCACACGTTATTACCAAAATCATAGCCTCTCCCCCTAAATTCTTGAAGAATTTGGCTATTTGTACAACTTGGTGTATAATCCCCTCGCAATAGGGGGCCCGCGCCCGATAAAAAAAGCATGGCCCCCGGGACTATAAAACCTTAGTGTACATGTAGTATCTCACATTCTTAAATTGTCTTGCATTTGAACCCTTTGTTATGGATTTGACTTTTCCAACTTAGTTATATTTTTGCAATCATTTTAGTATGTGTCAATTTCACGTCACTCTATTACTACAATAAAATATTTTACATTATAATAACATGACCTTTTCAAATAAAATTTAGAATTTAAAGTCATTTTCATCAAAAATGTAGTAAGAGTCTATCTTGAAATTTTACCCACCAATATTTATATATCAAATTAGGGTGTGTTTGATGGAGATTATTGGGAAAAGAATGTATTTTGGAATAGTAAATTGATGTAGAATGTGTCGTTGAAAGAGAAGGAAAAGTTATTGATGTGATGGAAAATATTATTTTATTGAAGAATATGTGATTGAAAATGAGTAGAAGAATGAGAATGAAAATGAAAATGATTTTCAAACAGGGCCTTAATATTCCCTCTACTTAATCTTTGAAAATAAACATTTTGAAAAAAGAAGAAAAAAAATCTATGATTTGGGCCCTAAGAATGGATCTACGTACAGATGGGCTTATAAATCAAAACCTAGCCCAAATAAAACGCATCCGTATATAATTACCCAACTGCCAAAAATGAAAAACCCTAGCTTTTCTTTCATCTTCCTCATTTGATACATACCAACGGCAGCCCCGTGAGTGAGAGAAAATGGTTTCCGGGTCGGGTATTTGTGCGAAGAGAGTAGTAGTAGATGCCAGACACCACATGCTTGGCCGCCTGGCCTCCATTCTAGCCAAGGAGCTCTTGAATGGGCAGAAAGTGGTGGTGGTCAGATGCGAAGAAATTTGCCTCTCCGGTGGACTTGTCCGCCAGAAGATGAAGTACCTAAGATTCCTCCGTAAGCGCATGAACACCAAGCCATCTCATGGCCCGATCCACTTCCGGGCTCCTTCCAAGATTCTCTGGCGCACTATCCGTGGGTATGGAATTACGAAATTATTTGATGAAATATATTGCCGTGTGAATTTTTAACTTAAAAGGAATGCTTGTTTCATTTTAATGGCCTTTATATTTTTAGTTTGTGGATTGAAGTGTACTGCTTATCTGGTGTTTCTCTTTATAAAGATATGTGAACATGTTCTAGGAATGTGGATACTTCTTATATGTTAATTTTGTGTGGTGAGATTTGTGAATAGAGACATACTCGTGTTATTATTGCAATCTTGGAAATGCAATGTTTGGTTTTGTTGTATGTAAAGCTTGTATAGATAAATTGGTACCTCTTTTGGAGTGTTTGTATACACATTAGGGCTCTTAGCTTGTATGTTTGTTGCTGATGCTTTTTTGTTGTTCTATCAGTTGTGCATAAATTTTCCTTTTTGTGAAGTATTATATTATGTTAAACATAGCAATTTGGAATTTCGGCTTGATGGATTCCCATGCATGTCTCTTTACTTTTGGTTTATGATTGTAGGGCTGTTTGAATGAGATTTTGCTGAGCTTGCATGTAACAGTTGGAACTTCAAATATGTATTTCTACGTTTTTTGTTTTATATTAGTGACTATTCTTCCTGTCTGTGGTTGCATGACCGACAAACATGTTATTGGGTGAATACTGTTTATTAATATGGTTGGTGTGAAGGTATTGCATGAGTTCGAAATATGCAAATGCTAAATCCTCTGCCTTAATGGATTTTTCATTTGTGTGGACTGAAAATACCTATTCTATTCTTGTACTTGAAGATCAATTTTGTGCAAGTGAAGATATTTTTTTCTTCTGTATCTGTGGATCATATCGTAGTCTAATTTCCAGTGAAGTGATATGTCTAGTCTAATGTTATGTTTTGATTCATTTTTAGGATGATTCCCCACAAGACTAAGCGAGGAGCAGCTGCTCTTGCTCGTTTGAAGGTTTATGAGGGTGTCCCACCCCCATATGACAAGATCAAGAGGATGGTTATTCCTGATGCTCTCAAGTGAGTCTTACAAAAGGTACCTTATTATTCTGTGTGTGTTGTCCACGTCTTTTAACTCGTTGGCTTTTTTATAATTAGGGTTCTGAGGCTTCAAGCTGGACACAAATATTGTTTATTGGGTAGACTATCATCCGAAGTTGGATGGAACCACTACGACACAATCAGGGTGAGTTTAGATGCTATGCTTTGTTTTTTGTTCACATTGCAAAGTCTGCTTTCTTTCGATTGTTTATATTGTTTCAATTATGGATTTCACCAATGTTATAGAATATTTCTGCTTTCTTTCGATTGTTTATATTGTTTCAATTATGGATTTCACCAATGTTATAGAATATTTCTTAAATTTGTGTACCAGTCCATTCTTTATTGTTCCACGTGGATTTACTTCTCAGATGTTTAGTCTCAAGCAATTTGTTAGTGACTGGAACCAGACCTTTTAACCTGTGTTGCTTGGATTTATGATGAATGTTCTACTCTGATCTTTCAATATTATGACTTAATTTTCTTTATGATTAAAGTATTGAGTAATGCTATCTATACAAACTCAGGATGATCCCCATGTGCCTTGACATTAAAAGATAAGGCCAATAAAGTGGGTCTGATACCCACACGTTTAATTCACCTTATCATTTCATCCCACATCACTGCCACATTGCATGTGGATGATCACGGATGTCATTATTCAATGTATTTGATCATACAATCTAATAAATAACATTTATATGCTGTAGGAGCTTGAGAAGAAGAGAAAGGAGAGGGCTCAGGCCACATACGAGAGGAAGAAGCAGTTGACAAAATTGAGGGTCAAAGCAGAGAAGGTGGCCGAGGAGAAACTTGGCAGTCAACTTGATATTATTGCTCCTATCCAGTACTGAAATAGGAAGTGTGTTGTTTCAAATGACAATTTTGTTGGGAATGATCTGTCCTATTGATTTTGTTTCTGTTATTTCCATTTCGGAGCAATCTATTTTCTACCTCCTGACTTCATTCTCGAAATTAAACGCATATCCATGTTTTGTTGGTGTTACCATATTTGCCTTTTTCTTAGAATAACCTTGCATGGTTATTAGGGGAGGGGAACTCATCTACTTTGAATTCAGCTTTCCTACATAATTTTTTACTGCTGTTTTATATCTATCTCAGTTAAAATCACTCGTGCTGTAAGCAGACGGAATGTTGTCTTTATGGCTCCCTGGATTGTGCTAGGGTTGCACTAGTGAATTGAAGATCAAATCACGATCCTATAATAAGAATTAAAGATTTTTTTCGATCAATCCTTTTGACCCTCATTATTTATGAAAACAAATTTCGAATTAAAATTACTTCAAGTGTATGGTTTGTTAACAAATAATAAAGTTGATTTTGAGTTTAATTATTGTTTCACAGAGATTGATTAATTCAATTTTAATTAACGCTATTTTAAACGAAACAAGAATAATATGATGTGTTTGTTTGTAATAAAATTATAAATAAATGAATCTACTTGTGTAATTATGAATAAATTAAATGTTAATTATACTAACTACAAATTTATTAAAATTGTTTAATAAATGACAAACGCATTAAGATTTTGAATTTTCATACAATAATCTCTTTTAATCTTAGTTCTATACTTCGGTAACACAATTGAATTTGAATTTTGACAAATAAATGTTCATATTTAATTTAACAATCTTTTTCAAGTAATGTAAAACTTACTCTCATATATGACTCGATTATATTTTTATGACGGATGCGAATATATAAGAGTGCATGATTTTTTATGAACACTTAAAGATTCATATAAAACATAGCGCTATATTTATATTTCCTACCAAACCTTATGACGATTTACATTATGTCGAACCTATTTTTCTTCTTTCAAATGCATAAAATGAGCTACCAAATTCATACAACTACCCTACACAATAATCGTAGAGAAGATAATCATGTAAATCATTCAAAATTCAACAACGTGTTTTCAATGGCAAATATGTAAATTAAAGATTAAAAACTCAAATTACAAAGTTCATCATTCTCCTAACACAAATAAATCTAGCCAACATGTTATGAAGAAGAAAATAAAAGAAATATTGAAGAATCGACATCACTCGGACAAATCTTGAATTGAATCTTCGAGTCTTGGAATCGATCTTCGTTTTTCTTACCTCATTCTATACTCCCAAAATCTCTTAGAATATGTTGTAATGCGTTCTCCTCATTTTTGGACGGCCCTAGGTTTTTAAAAGACGTCACAAGATTTGTTTTCATAAGAATTGAAATCATAAAAGGAAATCAGAATTTTTCCTCTAAAAATACATTATGCTATTGCATAGTACATTTCAATACTATGATATGGTTCGACCATTTTCAGGTTTGGAAAGCCCTGCATCACACCATGCGACCGCATGGCTAAATGAACTATGCTATAGCATAGTTCAAGCAGACTTTCATTCTTTGTGTTTTGGTCCTTGAGCTCTGTTTTTTCGTTTCGTGATCTCTTTTTTCCCTTCTTCTTTTTTTTTCAACACTTCATTCCTTCGCTTAATTGGTTTTTGACTCTTTCACATCTTCATTTTTTCTTCCGGGTCATCTTTCGACTATTTGCACTTTGATTTTCTTTCATTTTAGTCATTTTTTGCTTCTTATTCCTAAATTTTAGTCATTTTTTGCTCCAAACCTGCCTTCAGTTTTTTTTTTTTTTATGTTATATTCTATTATAAAAAATAAATAAACGTGTCACGCCTCGTTTCCTTAGATTCTCAGAGGATGAGAAGGGCTGTCCTGTTCCTTTTCCATCTCTAGTTTGGTCAATGCAATTAGAATCTTTATGCCATAATCTGCGACAAATCCATCATCCGATAAATTCTATTCGAATGTCGCAAATAAGTCTCGACAATGTTCTGTTAGTAATAGAAGTTAAAATCGTGTTTCTTATAGCCTTTGATTCTCAAATTCGAACATATTTACACGTAGAAGCATGAAAATTAGAAGCATGAATTTTCTTTCATTATTATCGTCATGGGGACAAGTTTTTTTGGCAAACAACGTTGTACTCCTTAGTTTCATCCTTAATTCTGAAATACTTTCTCTGAAGAGAAGGATTTTGCTCATATTTTTTCCTCTTTTGAAGTACTCTTAATCCACTTTCAACTTAAGAATTGTACCTTTTTTATGTTTTTCTTATATTCTCCAAGATAATCCCTTATTGAGTAGCATTTTAACTTACTTTATATCCTCTATTCTGAAAACTTGATGGTCCGTCTTTTCCTTCAACGTCATTCACTTGAAAGTCGTGTGGAGCGACAATGCTCAAGTGACATTGAATGTACTAGAGCTTAATTTAGTTTTTCCTTTCCTTTCTTAGAAGGAGAGCAGACAAAAATTTGTCTTTTAAGACATGTTTAGTACGTTAGACTAGACATGATTAAAGAAGAGTAGTTATGATAAAACTCATTAGTCTTTTTCCTAAATTTATTTAGTTTAACGTATCAAGTGTCAAACATACTACTAAAGTACATTACCGACTTGCAATAGAGATAACAAAACTCAAAAACTAAGCAACTTCTATGTCACCTTATCTACTCGGTTGGCTTCTTCCCTTCCTTTTCCTCATCAATTAGCTTTTCATTTGTACTACTCTTCACTTTCAGTTTCAACTGAAATTCATCAAAACCCTACATTTTTCCTAGTCTTAAATTTAATTAAATGCTACCTTAATAGTGCCCTTTTCCTTAATTTAACCAAACGAAAACCCATCAACCCTTATATTTGTCCTTCTCTCTAATTAAATGCACAAACTAATTTTCTGCTTTATCCTTGATAGAATTATGCCTTCTGAATTGATAGAGTATCCAATCTATAATCTCTCCTTAATTCCATTTCCTTCTCTATTTATGGTTATATATATTGACAATTTCCATAAAAAACGCTTTCTTGATTGCTCTATGTATGGCACAAATAATGTTACAATCCTATAAAATCCTAGCTTTCCACAAAGAATACACACTTCAAGAATCTTGAGGTTTATGTTTATTCATACCTCATTTTCTCAAGATTTTTTGTTCATTATTTCTGATATCACATTTCCATTCATTGCTCCTTGACTTTCCCAGTTTCATCAAGTATATAGTTTGTACAAGGGTGTTTTTCCATCACAGTTCTTACTATTTTCTCACTTTATCTGCAAAATCTTTCTAGTTTTCCACAAAAATATCATCTTCTGGAGTAATAATGTCGTCTTTGCAAAGGTGGTTGTGTGCATTTCTAGTTCTATTCATAGTTTTGAGTGGCACTGATGCCAAATTCCATAGACACCCTCGAAGAAAATCAGTGGTTTATCGAACAATCTTTGTTGATCCATCAGGTAAAGGTAATTTTACGAGTATCCAATCCGCCATTGACTCCGTACCTTCAAACAACAATAAATGGATTTGTATATACATCAAAGCTGGTGTATACAGGTAAATATATGCTATTTCTCCTTTTATACGAATGTTTGAAGTATTTTTGTTATTTTTTAATGTATTCTTCTTCATCTCTTTATACAGAGAAGAGGTGAAAATTTCTTACGACAAGCCATTCATCTTCCTCAAAGGAGAAGGAAAATGGAAAACTTACGTAGTTTCGGATAATTATGGTTCAATTGAAACAAGTGCTACTTTCACTTCTGATGCAGACAACATAATCGTCAAAAGCGTGACTTTCGCAGTAAGAATTTTCATAGTAATTTTAGTATAATGAACAAGATTTTAGCTAATTTTTACGTTTATTTTATTTGATTTGAAATTGCAATTTTATGCAGAATTCTTACAACAATCCCTCTTGGAGCTCTGGTAACCCAATGAGGACAGCGGTGGCAGCAAAGATATCCGGGGATAAATCATCCTTTTATCGATGTGGGTTTTTGGGATTGCAAGATACTTTGTGGGATGTTCAAGGTAGACACTACTTCAAACTTTGCAGTATCCAGGGAGCTGTTGATTTCATCTTTGGTTCTGGCCAATCCATTTATGAGGTAACATTTTGTACGTTGTACTTGACAGTACTGAACAAAATTAGAATATGAATTTGGGTTTTGAATTCTATGCAGAGATGCACAATATCAGTTATCGCAAGCGTGCTAAATGGTTTTACGGGATTCATAACAGCGCAATCAAGAACAAGCCCTTATGAGACCAATGGTTTCGTGTTTAAGGATTGTAACATAGTTGGGAATGGAAAGACATACTTGGGAAGAGCATGGAGAGATTATGCTCGTGTCGTATTTTATAACACCACAATGTCTGATATTGTTGTTCCTGAAGGATGGGGTTCTTGGGTAGTTCCGTCTGGTCAAGAGTAAGATCATCTAGTGTCAAGTCTTGCCGCTATTGATTGTGAAAAATCATATAACTTGTATTGGTTAATGTTTTCTTTTCCTTCTTTGAACAAATTCAGGTACCAATTAACATTTGCCGAGTATAAATGTCGAGGAGCTGGAGCAAATACTGCAGGGCGTGTAAAGTGGGCGAACAAGTTGAGTGTGAACGAGTTGACTCAATTAACGAGCATGTCTTTTATTGATGAAGAAGGATGGATGAGCAAACAAGTTTTCAACATGATGGACTAATGGAGCAACCATTTAATTGCTCTTACAAAGCATTTTCTTTGTTAGGACATGAAATCTAAGATGCGGTCATTTGTGTTAAGTTTAATGTTAACTTTCAAATTCCCTTAGTATCTACTTGTTTCTTGCTATCCCTCTCAATACATCACTTTTTTAGTATCTTTTTAAGATTTCTCGAACACACTTAATTAACTTTGAACAAAGAGAAGAATTTAATTAAATCCAAAAAAAAACTTTAAATGTTGTGAGAATGATTGTATTCCCTCCCTCCATCCCCGCTCCACCTTTTCTAACTTGCTGCCGATGAAAGTCGTACAGCAGGAACATAGAAATCAAACAAATCAAAATAAGGAACCAATCAATGCAAAACTATAAATATCAAATTCATCAAAGTAATGTTATTTAGTACCGTTAGTGTTTAACATTTAGGTGGCAATATTGGTGGTATTAAATTACAAGTTCAATTAAATAAAACATATAATTTCATCTTTAATTGAATTTATCACATAATGACACATAAACTGATGCTCTAGCACCACTGGTGCTAGATAGCATCATTTCGCAGTTACACTGGGCAGCCTTCCAACTCCCGACCACATGTACTTCTTCAACACCCTTCAAGGAAACACTTTATCAGCATAATATCCTGATAAGCCTCCAATCAGGTATACGAATTCTAGGCCCAAGAAGAATTGAGGAGTGGCAGCAAAAAATTCTGTTAACTTGGCAGGCTGACGTGAATAAGGTGTTAATAGGGAAGTTATAAATAGAAAAGAGGGTAGGAAGGAATAGGCAGTGAATTTAGTGAGTAGAAGAGTGGTTGAAGAGAGTAGTAGCCCTCTCAAACGACTATTTGGTACTTCTTTTCTTGCTGTAATCTTTTAATTCCATCAATACATTGCTGTTTCTTTTATTCTCACAGTCACAGACATATGCCTGATCACAATTTGATTCCTATCAAATTAGTATCAGAGCAGTTCATTCCCCGATGACTCAAAAGAAAACGGAAGGGAGATTGGAAATAATGGAGAAAGAAATGGAGGATTTAAGGTCAGAAATGCAGCGGGGATCAGTGGAGCACCTTACGCAGAGCATGGCCAGGGTGATGCAATCCTTGAATGAAACCCAGAAAACGTTGGCAGCACTAATCCTTCTAAGTCGACGTGAAATAGAAGGTGAAGTTTGCATTGCAGTATTCCGGTGCTGCTATAACTGCTTCATTGCCTAGAAAAGTTAGCAAGTTTAACAATATCTTCGACAAGTACAAGGTCAAAATCTAGTTAAATAACCTTTTGAACGCATTTTGTGACCAGATCAGCAAGGTAGTTACATGCATTGTTGAGTGAACCATAGAGTGCAGCGTGAATCGAAGTTGAGATCAAATGCGCATAGTTGAGTGGACAATTGATATTTTATTGTATCGAATGCTTTAATTTTTTCACAATTTTTTTGCCAGTTTGATTGTGCATCTAATTCAAAATGTCTGCGTCTATCACTACTTCCAAAGGCAGCTTTGAACAGAGTTATGGAGGAATATGGATCCAAAAGTGTCGGAAGTTCAGTTTGCCACCAAATGTTCACAAGGGACCTATGAGGGATCGACGAGCACAAGATCGAGGCAAATGGCCCAAAGAAGAGAAAACTGGGAAACTGGGCAGTATAAAGAGGAAAACAACTGGAGACGAATGTTCTGTGGAGACAACCCAGACGGGTGGCTGTACCACGCTGAGAGGTATTTTGAGGCTAACAGGTTGATTGAAAAGGATAAGATAGGGGCGGTGGGTGTTACCCTCGACGGAAATGCACTAGCATGGTTACAATGGACAAAAGCAAGGACCCCATTACGGACTTGGGAGCAGTTCCGGCGACTTCTCATGCTTCAATTTCGACCAACATTGAAAATAAAAATAATTTCAATCAAAATAATTTCTTGAGGTCAAATTGATGGGATCAAATAAAAATTTATCGTTTCAACTTTAGCAGGTTTGTCTCGAATGATCCTGTCTCTCAAGACAATCATGTTAAACAGGACAGGCACAACAATTATGAGGAAAACTTTGCCCGAGATATGAAAATCTTTCGTGAAAATTACTGATACTTTCTATTTTCCTTTATTTCCTGATGCACGTTCCAATTGCTGGCTAGCTTCCTCAAACGACAAGAGCTCTTGAAAGAGCGATGCAAGCTTCGCCTCGTTATCTTCACGGATATGAGCTGGAACTTTTTCTTGATAGCCAGATGCACTAGTTATTTTCAATAAGCTATCACGTTGCCTGCAAAACACGTCAAGTTATTGACCCGGCAAACGAATAAAATGAAGGAACTATTTTCTTTCAATCAACTATTCGATTGACTCACTTTTCTATCTCCTCCATCTTTTTCTTGAGCTTCTGGCGTTCAGCTTCTACGTTAATGTTTCCTTGTAGCTTGAGGAATACCGAGAGAGTTTCATTAACCACATCTACCTTACAACCCACTGGAGCATCATCACTCTCGCTTAAAACCTAAGAAATATAAGATCGAAAATTTTCACAATACTTCCAATATCATTATGAAAAGAATATTAAAACTGAAAAAGTGACTTTTATCTCTTTAACTTAGATTTTTCAGTGAGGTATTGGTAACAAAAACATTACTACAAGTATACAACTGCAGGCCATAAAAGATGAAGCCAAATACATACCTCCAGGGATGATGATGTTGCTAGTGTAGTGATCTCCAGTTCATGGCTTTTAATGATATTGTATGCATCATTTAGACGGCAACGTACATATGCTGCTCGCCTGGAAGCAGAAACATTTCATGTTAAGCATGACCAAAATTATGGAACTGTCCATATACCTTATAAAGCAATTAGGAAGACACGAAATTTCTTCTGAGTCAACCACTCGGAGTACCAGAATCAAGTGGACATTGAGGCATGAGTACTGAAAGGAGTATGCAGGTCTAGCCTCAAATAACAGTACAAATCCATCTTATTGTTGTGCGACTTGAAAACATGGCCCAAAACAAACATATTTTATGGAAAAGACCAACACCAAGTCCATGTTATGTGCAGAACATTGGGTAGGTCTAGACACTTCAATAAACAAGATTTTAACTTAATTCTTTTTCCTTGATATTTCGAGTAATATCTATCATCCCTACTATACATACCAAAAAGAGATAAAAATTATCCAACACATTTATAGCATATAGTCTATGAAGTTTACCTTTCATGTCTCTCCTTTGGTGCTAGAGTTGACCGAAGAGACCTGAGCGATTTAACCACTGATTCAACCATATCCATCTCCAACTCCACGTTGTCATTTGTCCAGCACTGTAGTAAGAGGAATAAGGATAGGATGACAACTGAGCTTATGTTTTAAACAGAATTTGATGATATGAGTTTGTAAATAATACAAATAAACTGGATAAATATAAAAAATTACTAAAAAATCAACAGGAAGCAGAATTATGGAGCAACCTATACAAAGTTACTAACAGTCACATTGAAAGCAGGTGTTGGGAAGTTCGATTAAAATTAGGATTGTTAATTCTGTCAACATAAAATTATTGAGCAGCATATCAACTTTTAACAATGTCTGATTTAAATTTTGCAGTACCTGAAATTGCCAAACTGGTGATTTCTTTTACCATTATTTCTACCACAATATTGGGTTATTTTTCCTTTAGGTGGTAGGTGGTGGTGGCTAGGTCAGTGGGGGATCTTGACTCACTAATGTCATAATCCTGAATTTCCAACCAAAATAACATCATAACATTACTTAGTTACATAAAAGCACTGGATCATATTTATTTCCATGTTTTTGCAAGATTTGCTAAGCAAATGAGCCTGAAAGCGTTTCTCCTAGCTTGAATACATGCCCCCTTAACTCTTTGAATACAGAAGCTTATGATCTTGGCATTAAAAGAACTCTCTTCTCTTCCAAATGTTAAAAGACAAACTTTCAAATGTATATGATATAGTGATGAAACCAAATAATAATAATCATCCCAGTATGAAGCTGTAAACTAATATATCAGATGAGCTTGTGCCTAATTTCATTTGCTCAACCAACAAAGAAGATGTTTCAAAATCACGCTGCATTAACAAAGTATATCAGAAAATAGTAGAGTAAAAACCCAATAAAGGAAAATAGCAATTAGCACACAAAATCCATTGGAATGTCAAAAAATGATCTCAACTATTGTTTGGTATCCTCCATTAAACAGCATAGAAATGTCTGTAAATCTTACCTCTACAGGTGATGGATATTCACATATCACAATTGATTCTTTCCTCATAGAATCTTTTCTAGAAGGAAGACGCTGCCACAGTTCTTCTGTGACGAATGGCATAAAAGGATGAAGTAACCGTAAGCCATTATCCAAACACACCCACAAAGTATCTTGTGCATGTCTTCTCGCAGATTCTGAATCATTGCTGGCAAAATAGGGCTTGATAACTTCAATGAACACATCGCACAATTGAAACTGCCACCATGAGTATACCGCTGTTGCTGCATCAGAGAACTCGTACGATTCTAAAGATAACACTGTTTTGGATATGGCTTTGTTCAAAACAGAGAGTATCCACTTGCAGCCAAATGGCATGACATCGGGAACTATCTTTGTTGGAGGCGTGTAATCATCTCCAAGTTTACTCATGGCAAACCTTATAGCATTCCACAGCTTGTTACACCATTGACGATAGCCAACCACCCTTTGAATGTCCAGATTTATTTTATCCGACTGAAATGTAATGAAGTGAAGTTACTGAACTCATAATGAGAAAACTAATTAAAAGGAAAAACCCAGAATTTTTACCTGAGCTGTGTAGGAAACAAGGGCAAAACGTAGAGCATCTGCACCACATTCAGGTATTCCATTTGGAAAGTCCGTCACCTGCCCCTCTTTTGCAGTTTTCAATTCATTCGGATCCAAATTACCCTCCTCCAGCCTTTTGTGAAGACCTTGCAGGGTTATTCCATTAATCACTTCAAGAGGGTCAATAACATTTCCCAATGACTTAGACATCTTGCGTCCATGTGCATCACGAATCATCGGGTGCAAATACACCTGCACCAGAGGAAAATGCATCTTAATTTGGAAACGAATAAACCACCAATTGAACTGAAGAACAGAAGCATAGTGTGACAAAACTGATTAATTTCAACCAGAGGTATAGCTGCTTTCTGTCAAAAGTAACCGAAGTAATGAACCAAACATATTTTAAACAGACACCCGGTTTTTCTGAGAACTTCTCACGCAATTTTTTCAAAATTGATTGTAGATAAATACCTTAATGGGAAACAATCTTGGGGGAAAATCTTAACAGTTAACATGCAGGCAGTGGAATCATCACCATAGTACAGCATGGTAAGCATCAGCGTGATATGAAACGTAGAAATGGAAGTTTGGACTTTGAAACACTTGATTCAATTTTCAACAGTTAAGAAGCTTAACGGCTACCTACAAAGTACAAAGGGTCTCACCTTTCTGAAAGGAACATCACCGCCAAGCTTCATTCCCAACATCACCATACGAGCAACCCAAAAGAACAGAATATCATGCCCAGTTTCAAGAACAGATGTTGGATAAAATGCCTTAAGATCATCCGTATCATCTGGCCACCCCAACACAGATAATGGAAACAGACCAGAAGAAAACCAGGTGTCCAGAACATCAGGATCTTGTGAAAGTTCAAACTTCTTCCCAGCAAAGATTCTGCTAGCTTCCTTCTGAGCTTCTGCCTCGTTTCTAGCAACCACCCAATGATTATTGTATGCACCTAGTTCCGTCAGTTCATCATCCTCCAATTTTGCATACCATGCAGGAATACGATGACCCCACCAAAGCTGCCTTGAGACGCACCAATCACGAATGTTCTCAAGCCACCTGCAATATCCAAGGTCCCATAATGGTACCAAATTCACACTCATGCATGCATATGAACGTTTACATCAAACAGAGATGTAAAATCGAGGATAACATTAGAATAACGTTTCTTTAAATTGTATTTCAGTATAAAACATCAAAGAACTGTATAATTCAGATGATACCTCTTCCATTCAGCAACATATTGTTTTGGTACTATCTCCATTTTCCTATTCGTGTCATCCATTACAGCATCAAGAGCTTGCTGGGCCATGCTTTTGCAGTTAACATACCACTGGGGCTTAATAAGGGGTTCTACTACATCATTGGTTCTTGAACAAATTCCAAGACGCATCTCATTATTTTTGTCACCTCTGTAGAGTGCCTGAAATTGCAGAAGAAAGTAAATGTAAACATAGTTGTGATGATTAGACATTCCACCCAAGAAAAAAACCCCTCAAGTTTGCTGCAAAGTTTCAAAAATCATTAATTCAATGTCCAATAAGGCCCTAAACACTCTTGGTTAAAGAAGTAACAATTGAAGTTCACCAAAGATATCAAAGCTAATTTGTAACTGGTGTTTGGCACTTCTGTCAGTGCTAGAGCTGTTTTAGAGCGTGGGCACTAATATAAATATAGATAGGGCAGGAATACCTTTTCCTTTAAAGCCTCAGTCAAAGCCACACGAGCTTCAAAACGTGGCATACCTACAAACTCAGGACCACCATTGCTATTTATTTTTCCATCATCCGTGAAAATATTGATAAAATCTAGATTATGGCGCTTTCCAACCTCAAAATCATTTGGATCATGTGCTGGAGTTATCTGCAAGATAAGGGAGGTGGCCATTGGCATTGAACTTTCTGTAGTAGAAAAGGAAATTGAAGGACATCATTTCTTAGCACAAAAAAATAACCCTTACCTTCACACAGCCAGTCCCAAAATTCATATCTACGAGCACTGCATCACAAACTATCGGAAGTCTCCTTCCATTGAATGGATGAATTGCAAATTTTCCATGAAGATGGATGTATCTTGGGTCTTCTGGATGTATAGCAATAGCAGTATCACCCAACATTGTTTCCACTCGAGTAGTTGCCACAACAATCTCTCCCAAGCCTCCTTCCAAAGGATAAGCAAATGATGTCAGCACTCCAAACTCCACAGGTTTTGCATATCCAGGAACCCGTAATGGAGTTCTCTCTTTGATTTCTACATAATCCACCTGAATATGCCAAAGCAATGTAGAAACTTAGGATACAATCAAATACCGTTACCTTTAAACCGATGGGCCAAATTAGGTCTACCTACCTCAATATCAGATATTGCAGTTCTCAAGATACAATCCCAGTTCACAAGACGGAGATCCCTAAAAAGAAGGAAAGATAAAGAACATAAATATGCAGAAGAAAGTGAAGAACCTTCTATAGGAAGAGGGAGGGGGGGGGGGGGGGGGGGGGGGGGGGGGGGGGGGGGGGAAGGGGGGGGGGGGGGGGTTATTTATTGAAAAAGGGGGAGGGGGGGGGGGGGAAGGTCCGGAAAGCCCTCACTTTATTGATGGGACATTTTGATCACCTTTTCCTCTCACCCTCCCCCGGTTCTGGTTCAGGAAAGGGTCAACGCAANGCATCACATCAGATAGAATAAATTTTTTGTTGCGCCTAACAGTGTCATATGAGTAATGTAATCACAATCACAGGAGTATCCCGTGAGGCCAAATACCAATTAGTGGTCAGTATAATTAGTTGCAGTACAAGTAACCACCTAGAGAACAAGGTTAAAACAACAGATGTTGAGATATGAACATACCTATATATAAGACCCTCCTTGTAAAGTCTGACAAATGCCTCAGTCACAGCCCTAGATCTTTTTTCGTCCATGGTAAAGCACTATATGGCGAAGGGTTTGATAGATATTGAGCAGGAAAGAACATCATAAAACCAATTATCAGAATTGAAATTGACCATACAACACCACTAAAAGTGTCCATATTATATAAATGAAGTGATATCCAAAATTATTACCTCGCGAGACCAATCCAGAGAAGCACCCAAACCCCGTAGTTGTTTTAGTATGGTGCCTCCATACTCATTCTTCCATTTCCAGACCTATTAACAAAATCTGTGAATAAGTTGTGGAAGTTCAAATATATGAACTTCGTATCTTCTTTTTTTATGTTGAGAAGTATTTATTATATTGGTAAGCTTGAATACAAAAGGAAAAAAAATTATTATAAGAGATAAGATATATATGGCTAGACTCACTTCGGCTACAAAGCTTTCACGACCAACATCATGCCTCGTCAACTTCCTTTCCCTCATAATCTTCTTCTCCACAACAACCTGAGTGAGTTTACATGAATGTCAGTTAAATATAATAGGGAAGCAATTTTGAGAGATAAAGATAAGTCAACATACATAGTAAGAACTCTCCCCAAAATTTTAAGAGCATATTGACTGTTTGTATGGATCATTTCAATATTTTTACCATTAAAAAAAAAACTCACTAGGATAACTAAGAACATTACCCGATAACCGCTGTCATTTTAGCTTCCTACATTTTATACGTATACAAAATTTAATCATATGAAGTGACTGTTTTGACATTTTCTGCACTTAATCTTACAAGTCGAAAAAGCCTTACCAGATTAGTTTTCGTATACAAGTTGTAGAAATTAACACCAAAAGAATTTATTATTTTATTATTAAAAAACTCTCACATGATTTGGGACTAACTTTACTGCAGTAGAGCTCAATTGAAGCAAGCAACCTCACTTTAATTTTATTTATAGCTCCACTAACACTCAATTCTCTTTCACACACTACTAATATATGTGTGCCTCTCTTTCTCTCTCTCTCTCTGCTCTCCTTCACTCTTCACTTTCACACAGGAAACATATATAAGTTGAAGTTGGTGGCTTTAATTTTCTGGAGAATTCTTCAAATGGCGGTGATATATTTTTTCTCTTCATGCAGATTATATTCTAGAGAGTTCTTCCATAAATTCAGCAACTTGCTTATCCTTCCAGGGTCTTCTAAATTGGAGATGATTTAATAAAACTGATTTACCTTCTAGTTTCTTCTTCAATGTCGGTGGCTATGGAAAAATCTGGAAAATTGGTGATGATTCTTCACAAGTCGCATAGATTAACATGTTCTTTTCAATCATTGCCAAACTAATTTTGAAAAGACTTCTGTCAGGAAGACAATCTTTTTCAGCAAACTACTGTGTCTAACTAACAAATCACAAAGTTCAAGTTTCGTTGACTAATATCTCAACCCCAAGTTCATTGTTATTATCATAAGGTATGCATGGAACTTAGGATTCTCAACATTTGTCACCTCTCCTGCCAATAATCTGACACCAGAATGCTCACGGTGAGATAGTATAATTAAAATAGCCAAAATCTCATGGCACGGGAAGATGATAGTCAGCAACTTACACATCATGTCAGACAACCAAATTCTCCCCGAAAGAAGTTAGAGGAAATAAAAGGTTATGAAAGTACAACCTGTGTGGCAATTCCAGCATGGTCCGTACCAGGCACCCATAATGTATTGTATCCAGACATTCTTCTCCAGCGAATAATTGTATCCTTGAGTTAAAATATTTTGACATAAAAAGGAAGTCCTGGATAAACTTTCACAATTGATATATCAAACAACACTAGAAGACCTGGATTGCAGCAGTAAGGGCATGGCCAATATGTAGAGCCCCAGTGACGTTAGGAGGTGGTAAAACCTGCATTCACAAGGAGAAAAGTATATAGGAGTAATTAAACTAAACAGACAATTCAAATATCACGTATAGAAACACTTCCTTACTCTATTCCTGCCTTTCCTCTCATCTATTCATATAATGATCTCAAGCTTTTCTTTTCCCCATTCAACACATTGGAAACTTCCAAGTTCCATCAAAATTGAATATGTCAATTTCATAAGAAAATATGTGAAGTTATTTTATCATCACCAAAACAAGATCAAATCACACAAACAACATGCCATCATTACAGGAGAGATCAGCATACACTAGTACCTTCAAGCTCCAGACCAAAACATTATTTTTTAACGCCAAAAATAAGAGGAAAAATTGATTTTCCAACTCCTTGTTGAATGTATCGCAACGCCATTTAAAGACAGTTTTTGGATTAGTAGTTATCACAAGAATATCAAATGTGCATATTTAGGTTCAGAGTCTTCATCATATTGCTATTTCTCCATACACAAATTAATTCACTGTGTAACTAAGACAGTTAAACCCATTATTCTGGGACAGTAGATCGTTACACGAGTTAGCACGTTAGTAACTGAAAAGTCACTTGAGCTCTCATGCCTATAATAGAACACTATTAATATTTTTGTATGCAGAGTATTGTTGACCCATTTATTATCAATGGATCACATTCGTGCTATGTTGATTCTCCTTCCATTTACAAAAAAACATTCACATTTCTATATATCTAACTTAATGTCTTTGAAATTATAATCTGCTTCAAAAACTATTCACGTGCATATGCAAAGGAAAATAATAAATTTGAATGAAGAATGTAAATTATTCAAGTAAAATTTGATATTTTCCACCTCTTCTAATTTTGTTGATACAGTTTTTGCATGAATAATCAAATTTAAATTTAGCATTTATATAGTTAGAATTATAAGGGTCAATAAAAAAGGAATTCCACAAGCAGTGTGCAAAAAGCATGCACGTGATTTGGTAAACATATCCTAGTACCAGGAAGGTGTGGCAGCACCATAATAGTCTAAACTGAATGTTTCTACGTATCTGCTACCTTATATTTTCCAATATAACTCAAGTTTCACATCAAGGTTTACTATCGTAGGCTCTGTCTGAATATTGATAGAAAAAATTTTAGTATTTTTGTGCATACAAATTATTTTTATTAGTCAAACAGAATTCCATTAATTTCACATTTCCTCATATTGCAAACTTTTTTCCCTTCATGTTCTTGTTTCTGAGATTCTCAACTATCTTGAAGGCATTACAACAAACTCCCTGGAGAACCAGGTTAGCAGAACCATTGTTCTATGTAATTGCTTGAAAATGAAAATATGGTGAAACAGCCAAAAATTTGTAATTGATAAACATAATATACACTTGTAATATCCAGAATACATACACATGCAAGCCCAAATTGACACCGTTAGACAGTGAAAGATAGGAAAAAAGAGACAGATCTAGAAGATGAGAAAATGGGAAATCACAGTTATATGTTTCTTTGTCAACAGGTTCAAATCAGTTCATTTCCATTTGTAACTATATTTCATTTTTTGAATGGCTTTTCAGTACCTCAGGATACAGAATACAGACTATCCACCTATTCACCAATATAATTTCATCACTATGTTTTCACTTATATTGGCAAGTAATAACTGAAATAGTTAAACAATTACATTTTACAGCAATGCCAAAGGTTCGTGGACAGACTTACAATGACAAAAGGGGGTTTTGAGCTGCTAGGGTCTGCCTCAAAGAATTTTGACTTTTCCCACCATGCATACCACCTAAATTAGAAATTTGAAGGACAAGAAAATATAACAAATCAAGCATCCAATAGCAGTGAAGGGAAAAAAATTATAAGCTACTTACGATTTCTCGACAGCACTGGGATTGAACGTCTTTGCCATTTGACAAGATAGTTTTTTCTTCTCACCAACAGATGTTTCTGGGTCAATGTAATCCTCAGGGTTTTCATCCTCGGCTTCCCTTTTTACATTCTTTTTCTTCCCTGACTTGGGAGCATTAGGGGCTTGCTGTGCCTTCAGTTGCAATAGAAAAAGCATGAAAATAATAAGCAAAAAGAAACAAGGAAAAATGACTGCACTATCCCTTCGGGGTCAGCATACAGAAACTCCAAGCTAATAGGGTATATATGTTAGTGCACCTGAAGTTTGGCTGCCTCTGCTTTTTGTGCAGCCTTAAGTTTCTTCAACTCTTTCTCTTTAGCCTATGGAAGAACGTGTCAAATGACAGATGATTAGGTCAACAGTTCAAATAAAAATAAATAATCAGAAAGATAGCAGCACCCATTTCCCACAAAAAATCCACATCTAAATCCAAATCAGGCAAATTAAAACAAAACAATGGTCCATATGAAATACAGGGACTCTTCTCATAAACAGAAGACTAGTAATTAGGAATTTTCCAGCACTTGGTCTTGGGAAAAAAAAAACGCTGCAGACACATTTAATCACAAGTGATTACTGATTAGAACAAAAGAAAAAGCAATTCAATATAGTACAGTGTTTCAGAGATCTTGTACGTTCCGAAACTTCGTGTCTAATTCTAAAACCCAAGGCCACGATCCCAAAACCTTGTTGCCCAACCTAGCCTAAGAGAAACTCAAATTCCTTATATACTGAATCCGTGATGATTATAAATTTATACCAAAAAATTAATAAACAACAATTGGTGCTCAGACCTTTTCATCTTTCTTCTTCTTCTTTTCCAGCTCCTCTGGTGTTAGTTCCCGCGAGTCCATTGACAACCCCACCTATCACGGGAAAAATAAGCTGCTTTAGGAAAAAGAACCAAGCAAAATTTCCTTTCTTTCCTTAAACAGTATCAAGGACACAAATCCACAAGACCAGGCAAATAATACAAAATATTGCAAATTTAAGTTAAAGAAGATATAAGCCCCTTGATGAGCCTACAAAGATTAAAAAATGTATTTGATTATGAAGGACGGTGATGGAGAGAAAAAGAACCTAATAAGAGAAAAATAGTGGATTCAACAGTGGTGTTAGCTGGTGAGAATGACAGACGAGGCAGAGGTAGGTATGATTCTGGGGATTAAGGACTGAGGATAACAGTTTAGTGACTTGTAACTTATTCCCAGAAGAATGTAATCATAGAATCTTTGGAAATTAAAGCATGAGACTCGAGCATGCTAGCAAACGAGTGAAAAAGTGAACGTTATAAATAAAGAAAAGAGCTATAGGGAACAAAAATGTAATGACAAAAAAGGAAAGAAAAGTAAATCAACACTGAATTATGCATCCTTGACTGCATTTCATAGTTTCATGCTTTTGTGGATAAAGTAAATATGAAAGAAGACAATCTTTCAGCGTACAATAGGGATGGGCACGATTTGGTTCGATCTGGTTACAAAGAGAACTGAAGTCAAACTGAGCACCATGGGTATCTTAAAAATGAAACTGGTTCCATCTCTTATTGTTGAGAAAAATGAAGGATGAAAAGGAGGTATAGCAAGCCTTACATTTCAATATCCATATTTAACACAATACATTAACTCAAAACACAAAATTGAAAAGACAACAAAAAGTACCAAAACATGCAATTCGGTGCCTAATTCACAAATTCTCAATCCAAAATGTCCAATTATGAAGCCTCCATTTTGGAAAAAAATTATAAACAGGTTATTTATAAATAATGAGTGTTAGTACTTATAGGTCCATTGAAGTGTGTGGTTGAAATAAAGTTTGGCCATTTATAAATGATATATAAATGTTGCCAAATGGAGGCTAATATAAAATACACAAATCATCGCGTGCAACACAGAAAACTCTTTTATATGATCAAGTGTGTTACCACAACAAGATAGCATTTTTCAATAGATTGAAACCATGATTTTTCCAAAATCACAGCAAAAACTAAAAGAAAATCATCGCGTGCAACACAGAAAACTCTTTTATATGATCAAGTGTGTTACCACAACAAGATAGCATTTTTCAATAGATTGAAACCATGATTTTTCCAAAATCACAGCAAAAACTAAAAGAATTAATTGAATCAGATTAAAACTCCATTGGCAAACAAAGTGCAGTAGCGTCTTACTAAATTTAAAAGAAAATAGCGAAGCACCTAAAGCACCAATCTTGAAAAACAAACCACAAACGGTTAAAATTTTGAAATACATTTCGCTGCTTAAAAAATAAATAAAAAGGTAAAGAAGATAAATTACTTGACCATTTTACACAAGCAGACGGAAGAAGGGTACAATTACTTCCAATCAAGAATTTCACATCAACATAGAAACTTTCAAATCCTCAAGAAAATGAAACGATAAATTAACAATCACGTGCAATAACATAGAACTTCAAAATGCATGAAAATAAAAAGAAATGATATTTTTCTTATACAGGAACCGAACACAGAAAAATGTAAGGAAAACCGTAGAGAAGCTAAATCTAGTCAGGGAGAAAATCAAATTCACTAAGAATCTCTTCTTTAAAAAAAAAAAAAATAGATTACCCACAATCGAAAAAGAGCTGAAAATTGATTTTCAAACAACTGCCTAAAGTTGATTTTCAACCATACCTGGGTGGTTTAACTGGCGTTGTTGCCTTGGTGGTTTAGGGAGGCTCCTAGTTGGCGGCCCGAGTGTTATCGCTTGTCAGGCAGGGTGGCGGAGGTGGACCAGGTGGTGGACCAAGGGGTTTTGGGTTGCGGGATAAGCAATACTGATTTTAGGCTGAGAGGCAATTGGGGCTGGGTTAGTGAGTTTCTTTGGGCTGGGCATAGGCGGGTAACCTACAGTGAAAATTACATGACCCAGAGATTTGGAGATTCCATTTCATAAATCATATTATTTCAAAAGTAAGATGTATTGGTAAATAATTAATAAATATTTTTTAAAATATAAATACCATGTTTTTTCTGGGGGGGAGAGAGAGAGAGAGAAGAATACATATCAAATTAGGCTCATGTTTGGTACTCATTTTTTCAAAATACATTATTTCAAAACTCATTTTCAACCACAAATTTTTTAATAAAATAATATTTTTCATCACATCAATAAATTTTTCTTACTTTTTAACTACATATTTTCCATCATATCACTATTTGAAATATATTATTTCCTCAATAATATCCATCAAACACACCTTAGAAAGAGAAAAACATACATATCCAAAATTAATTCCATAATTATGTGAGAGTTGAAGAAACCCTCTCACGCGTCTCCTCTATAAATCATCAAATTTAAGTAAAAATAATTCTTCATTATTATCATTCTATACTTGCATTCCAATTTCATCATATTCTATACATGGTTTTCACAGTCGCCAAGTTTTTCTTTCGATAACACCCAAATGTGAAGATGATTTTAATAAGGAGCAATGATTTGAAATCTCATGCGAATATTGGTGATAAATTTAGATGAAAACCAAAGAAAATAAAAGGCACAAAGGTGCACAAAGTTTCGAAGTCCGAAACAAGTCACAACCCCCACCCCCAAAACACGAAAACATAGTTCTCAAAAGGAAAATCAGTTGTTTAATTAATTTAATTAAGGGGTAATATGTATATGAAATTTGTTAGGCGTTTATGGTCTGGGTTCCAAAAATGCGATTTGAGGGATTGTGATCTACTTTTGGGTGAAGCGAACTCTTATTGTGTAATTTGTGAAATATATGTACAATCAAACCTATGTAATTTTTGTGACCATTCTGGTGTTTTTTGTGACAAGATGTGTCTTGTGACTTATAGTCAGGCTGTGACTAATTTTATGAATAGAAACGCATTTTATGTGATCCATTATGTGTTGTGACAAATCATGTAGTTGTATTATGACCATCTTTGCATATAATTTGTCACCTTAATTATATGTGACTTGTATAGAGTCTATGATTAAATAGTTGTATGTGACCTGCCTATTGTTTGTCATAGATGCATGTACAAGTATCAAATATTGATGTATGTTTGTTACTTTTATCATTTAATTGTAGGAATCGGAGTATATTAAACAGAAAGCTTTATGGATTTCCGGTAAAATTACTACAAATGCAACAAAAAATGTGCTGTCGAATTTTACATCAAAGTTCAACGATAAACAAAAACAGATCCTATCTGATACATGCTTATCCTATTATGTGGATTGTCATGTGATAGTTGTTCAACCTCAACTATATTATTTTCTAATGTGAGAGGTGGAGCAATCGACTACGAAAGAGATGTGGTTCGAGGTAGTTGGTATGTATATACGGTTTTCTTTGCCCCAAGTTCTGTCTGGTTATGGGACTTAGATACTAGGGTATGGACGGTTAGGAGAAGTCTTCAAAATACACATCCTAGGATTAAGGAGATATATATTTTGGACGCTTGAACTTATTCACAAATGAAGATGTTACATCTTCCTTAGCACCAGGTACTACATCACATTACTGTCACTCTTTATTAAGATAAGAGGCATATCATTGTTCAATGCATACTTCAATGTGATTGCCACTTTAGTTTGATCCAAACTGAACTTGCTTATAACAGTGTTCACTTGCTTCGTATAACAACAATTGCGATCAACCAATACCGATGATACTTGTGATCCATTCAACAAACATACATGCACGTACCCCATTTCTGCAAATTTTCACGAAAAAATGTCACTTAGCAATACCAATGTAATTTAGCATTAATGTAGATCACAAATTCACATTACAAGCCATATAATGAAGTAAGGCATGTAATACTACCCTAGTGAAAAGGTCACAACATGAAATATACAGGTCACAGTTTCGTATTACAAGTCATATGTTTCAGACTACTGGTCACTATCATTTTAGACAATATCTTCAGTCAAATGGATTAGATATAAGTCATATTATAAATTCAAGATCACATATATTGAATATAGGTCACATTAACTTACTATTTCTAAAAATTCAACATCGTGTGCAAACGATCAATTACACGAACTTTTCAAACATCACAATTACAAATATTACAAACATAAATTAGAAACCATTTCAGAATCCAATGTAATTCAAGATTAATGCAAATGACAGAGTCACATAATGAAGTAATGCACGTAACACTACATTTGTAAAAAGATCACAACATGAAATATACAGGTCACTGTTTGCATTACAAGTCACGGGAACAAGACTACTAGTCAGCATCATTTTATACAATATCTTTAATCAAATGGTTTAGTTTTAAGTCACAGTACAAATTCAAGATAACATATACTGAACATAGGTCACCTAAACTTACGCATTTCAAAAAAATCAACATCATGGGCAAACAATCGATTACACATGTATGTGTGTGTGTGTGTGTGTTTATAAGTTGTGATTTGAAGATGTGACGTTATGTGATTGTTACTAGTACATAACTGCGACCATAAACGGTATGATATTGTGACCTTAATTTATTTAATTATCTATTTGATTAATACAACATGATTTTTTGGAAGGAGTGTGTTTCGGAGAATCTTTTTGTAAAAATAAAAATCAAGTTTGTCAAAATTGAGATTGTATCTTTAAATACAGATAGTTATGTATTTTTCCCATTGAAATGTCTCCTTTTTTATTAGATATCTTCCATTTTTTGTTGATTTAATTGAGGAAGAATAAGCACTTGTATGATTTTGGAGCTTTATTTTGCCTAAAGTTGTCTGCCACAATAGCACTAATTAATTGGACACTACCTATAAACTGCCAGATTGATGTTGTCTGAAAAGGATTTGCTTTTTATCTTCTTGTTTTAGTATTTGAATGAATTTGTGTTAAAGAATATGAAATCTTACTTTCAAGTAACATACCATGTTACTGGATTTGAATGAAAATAGTATGTCATTGAGTTGAGAAAATGGTGGTGGTTGGGAAAATGGTGATGGACGTGGTGGATTTTTTTAGTGGTCGAGTGATGGCTAAATACCATTTGGTATAACATATGGTACCAGGAATAAAAAGCAACATGTTGTAACACAGGATGTTACATTTGTAAGACGTCAATTTTTCAATAAAAATAACATATGGTAAGATGTCAATTTTTCAATAAAAATAACATATGGTAACACAACATGTTGCCATGTAAAACATTACTCTTTCAATAAAAAGTAACATAAGGTAAAATAATATGTTACTCATATAAGATGTTGCATTTACAGTAAAACGTAACATATTATAATACAATACGTTATCCTTGTAAAATATAGATTTTTGTTAATAGTAGTAACATATAGTAACATAATGTAAATACACTGTTTTTTTTAATAAAAAGCAACATACTCATGTAAGAAATTGATTGTTTAATAACAAGTAACATATGGTAACATAATACATAACTTGGATAAAAAAACGTCTTTATTAAAATATTGATTTAAATGAAAAATGAAATATTTTTTAAAAAATTAGGAAAATGAGATAAATTGTAAAATATCGATTTGTAATAAAAATTAGTGAGATGTTTTTTGAAAAAGATGGTACCTCGTTAACTTTTCGAGTTTTGCTATACAAATAGGGTGAGTTATAGGGTTTAAAAATAGGAAAACACGTGTCAACATTTCATTATCCAGTTTGAAAAAAATAAGGGAGTCACACAGTTGCTGCCAAGATAGCACATATCAAAAACTCTATCACTTAACCTTGTTCAAGTAGCATTGTTCTAACTTTTCAAAGAAAAGTAGAGCAAGTATCAAAACTACCGTAATATTTTTGTGGAAATTACGCCAAGCCCTTGTTTGGTATGGATTTTAATTTTTATAAAAATTTAAGTCAGAGTTAATGATAAATTTTAACCACGTATTTTTACGGATTCACAACTTTTTAATTATATATTTTGTATGTTTTTATCAAAATCTACTAAAATTTTGAATTTTTAGCTATACCAAACATGGACCAAGTACTTTCCTTTTTATCTAGTTTCTAAAATTGCTAAGCATCCTTGTTAATTCTCGAAATATTGTACAAATAAAATTGACAACCTTCACTATACCCTTCCCTTCCATAACTGCATCACCACAATCTAGTGGATATCTTGACGACTTGACAGTGGCGATCTCCTTGTGATCATCGTCGGAACGATATCTCTATCTCGATCTCATCTCCAATGGCCCTTTCTGTGGTATGCGGCAAAGGAGGCCTTCGAGAAGACCTACGTGTTAATTCCGTGCACCTCTAAAATTGGGAGCATATCTCTCTGCTAATAATCAGCTTTTGTTTAAAATCCTTGGTACTAGAATTGTTGGTGGTTCTTTTCTTCGTATTCTTGAAGCTTTTTTTTCGCACTATGCGTATTATTGGTACTAATATTTTTCAGGTTAAATCTATCATTGTCTGTCCGACTTTATACTTGGTGTCACCATGACCACCCAATTTAATTTTGTTTTACCATGGCCATCAAACTTTATACTTAGTGTCACAATTACCACCTAATTTCATATAACATTTCATCATGGTCATCCAACTTCATGTCACTATTTTTATTAATTTTAAAATGGGTAAAACGATAACTTTGCACGCTATATATAATAAATAAAAATAAAAATAAAAACTCATTTTAAAAAATAAAACTTATAAAAACTTATTTTAAAAAAAACGTTACTTAAAAATTAAAATAAAATAAAAACCTATTTTTTAAAAAATGTTGCTTAAAAAAATAAAATAAAAACTTATTTAAAAAAAGTTACTTAGAAAAATAAAATAAAATAAAAACTTATTTTAAAAAATATTTTTAAAATAAAATAAAAACTTATCTTTTAAAAAAATTACTTAGAAAAATAAAATAAAA
>CAIGRB010149605.1:38325-50935 GCA_903798255.1 Fraxinus quadrangulata
ATTTTAAAATAAATATTTATAAAATTTAAAAAACTTTTATTTTTCTATTTTTTTAAAAAAAAATCATTTTATATATAATACAAAGTTACAATTTTACCCATTTTAAAATTAGTGAAAAGAAATTGAAAAACCATAGTAAAATGTTATATGAAATTAAGTGGTCTAGCATGATGAAATAAAATCAAATTGGATTAGTACGGTGACACTAAATATAAAATTGAGTGGCCGTAGTGAAACAAAATCACATTGGATAACTATTGTGACACTAAGAAGGTGTTTGGTGGGGATTAAAATTAGATTTTTAGTAAATTGTGATAGAAGTTTTTAAAATATGTGGTTGAAAAGTTGTGAGACCCATAAAAGATGTAATTAATATTGATTATTTGACTTAAATTTAAATTAAAATCTGATTTTAATCAGAAACTAACAAAGCATAAGTATAAAATTGGGTGGTCATTGATGGATTTAACCCAATATTTTTCACTCTGTTTTGGCGTTTATGTTGGTGGTAGGATGGGATTTACTTACTGTGATTATGGTGGAAATGGACTTCAAGGTGGTTGTTGGAGGGATGGGTGCTTGTGGCAATAGCAGCAACAACGATGAATAAGTGTTTAACACAATATGCTACATGTATTGCGAAAAAGTGACGTACAATATGTTACAAACGCAACACAATATTTTTGTAATAAAAAAAATGTTGAACGACATTTTGGAAATAGTTTATTTTCTGATTTATTCAAGAAAATGAACAATACTATTTACCCCAACGAAGATGATCCAATATTAAATGATAAGCCCGATAAGAAATGAGTATCATATTCATACATTTAATTGACATTACCATTTCACGCCTCATCATTTACTACATTACCCGAGGATCGTCCCAATGGAGATAACATTATTCAACTTGTGGGGTTAGAAGCATCCAACAAATTAAAAAGAGGAACAATTATATTAGGTATTAGATTTTCACTCTATCAAAGGCCTTGTTCAATTGGACTTGACATGACTCATCAAGTGAACAACTTTTTACCCTCTTTTTCTTCTAATAGATTCATTGTACTTAAATTATTTTTAAAAATTAAATTAACACTTAATTTATAGCAATGTAATTTTTTGTTAATAAAACAATTATTTAAAATTTATATTTGGTAAAATAAATATTTATGAGCTCGTGGATTGATGGACAAGGACTGAAAAAGAAAACATTAATATTCGAGCATAAGCAAAAGAGTAGCGCTATTTGAATTCCAATTCTATTTTACTTTTTAAACATCAACCTTCAATATCTGGAGCATTTATGATCATGAATTTAAAAGGTCACGAGCATCTAGCACAACGAAGTATATTAACGAAATAATTAACCAAACGATTGCCTCGATAAGTGAAATGGCACAATATTTGAGTCAAAAGCTCTATCGAATTCGAAAAAACACGCCATTCGAGCCACTTGGCTATTGGGCATCTTCAACAACAAAATATCGCGGTTTCGGTATTTAAATGAAAAGACACATTAGTTGGACTAATCGGTTTATGTTATACAAGGAAGTAACACCACATATGGAAATGTATTTTCTAAAAATATTGGAACGTAAAATTGTCGAATTTTGTATGACATAAATGCCAATAGTTTTTGCAAGTTTTCATTCAACCTAGGAATTAAAATTATGTCTTCCACTAACATTTGGTAACCTCGATCGAACCTTGGGGATTTCACTTCTTAAAAAAGTTTCTTAACTTTGTTGATTAATTAATAAATTATTGCATACTGATTTCAATATATTCTGGAAGCCAAAAAGGACAAACACTATTATCCAAAAATGTTTTCAGTTTTGAGCGATTTCGAGGATGTTAGGACTTGCTTTACATTAAATTTCTTTCATTTTCCAAAACAAAATTCCACCTTCAATTTAAATATTATATCTCACCTCTATATTCAATTTCTTTATTATTATTTTTTTTTTTACTTAAGATAGGAAATAGCAGACCTTGTTAGGTCGAGACATTACCTGAGCTTCTGTTTGTGCTTAATTTTTTATTTTTTTTTGTAAAGAAAGAGTTTTGTAATAGGCTTTTTTTGAAGAATGTGTAATTAACAGTATAGTTTACATATAAAATTATTTTATTAAAAAAATGTATGTTTGAAAATGGATTTAGGAAAAATTAAATTTTCAAATAATGGGACTTAAAAGAAAATTATTGTATTTAGAAGAAGATAAAATAAGCCTATAAGAACATTTTCTTGAAGAAAGAAACGAGATTTTGGACTCGTTTGATAAAGTTTTTGTTTCTTGTAAAAGAAATTCTTGAAGAAGTTATTTTAAATTAGTATCCTTTGAAAAACTCTTCTAAACAAAAAAAATTACTTTAAAAAAATTATTTAAATATGTTCAAAAATAATTTTTTAGTCCCAGAAATAACTTTTATCTTTCTAAAAGTATTGTCAAACGAGTTCTTTTACTCGTGATTTTTGATCTTATTAAAGTCGAAGTCTTGAAATCTAGAAGGATTTTTAGTTAGAGGGTTGGTTTTGAAATTTATGAAAGGACATCTTGGGATGTTGACATTTTGAAAGGGTTTTGTTGACAAATCTTGGACTATAGTGGGGGTCCATGGAAGTTTCTTAATCGAGAAAGCGAGACCCACAATGTGCGTTGCATGTTATTAGCCGCATTAATCGGTGTCGTATTGGTCTAGGGAAGAGTAAACTTGGTAACCACAAATATTCTTTAGAAACATCCATTGACTAATTTGGATTTTCAAGATTCTTTACGACAAAGATCATCGTCATAATTGTCCCAATATTTAAGTTTAATTTTTATACTATTTTTTAATATATCAAATGTATAAAATATGTGTATTAAATTAATAACTAGTGTCTCGTTGTTTATCATACAAGAGATTTATAGCATGTCAACATTTAAAAACGTTGACGATGTGAAGAAAGAAAAAGAATGCTTTTAAGTGTGTGAGTCGTTATGCTTAATTTTAAACACAAATGAAATCAATAATAGAAGTCGAACTTCTTCGAGGCGGCTATGTTTTCCTCCTAAGTTACTATATTCAAGTTTTAATGAACGATTGCGATGAACTTTACAAACAAGTTTTAAATCGTGATTTGGAATTTAAAATTTTCTACCCCTCAAAAAATGTAGTTGTATGAGTTGAGTCTATATTTGGCTTGTGTTTCACTTTTTATCTACACATTTCAAGAAATTCACAAATACTATTCATTTATGTATCTTTATCCATCTATAATTCAAACTGTTTATAAAAGCTTCCCAAACATGGTTCGGCCTTGCAAATGTTAAGATGCTTCCATCGATCGGTCCAATTGTCATATTCTCAAAGTGTCACCGGTAAAATCGTGTAACAGCACCATGCCATATCCTCACAGGGTAAAAGTGCTTTTCGAACCACAAAGTTGAGGTTCTTCAGAATAAAATCAAGCATTTTCTCAATAAATATCGGGTTGACTATTTACACTAATCATTTTCGGCCCTCCATTTGGTTTACTGTGAAGAAGATTCAATGCTAGTACTAGAACAAGTAGATTTTCAAACTGCACTAGCCAATTGTACAAAATTCACCAAGTAGAAGATTGTGACAATATAGATTAGTCTATATCATGAACAAAGTCTAGGCAATGATCTGCCATTGTTTGGACAGTTTACATCAAATTTCTTAGCATTTGCTGCTTTTTTCTGCTTTTTCCTACATTCCTTCACCTTTGCTGGAAAATTTGCATTATGGGATAAATGCATCAGAGAATCCAGTGATAACTTCTCGCAATTCAGCACGCAACAGATTTTTATTCTCTCTTCTTCACATAGATAGTTGTGAGCCTGAAAAAACCAAAAAAAATTCCAATTAGACCGGTTATTTTGGGGTCGGCCGCATAATATTGGGGTCGCGCCCCGTATCCCTTCGAAGACAAATAAAATGCAGAACCAGCATTCAAAGAAATTTAGAATTGTAAATAGAAATCATACCAGAAAATACATGTCCATTGCGTCATAAATTCTATCATGAGAGTCTCTCACGAAATCAGGCAGGGCGAAGACTAATGCATGAAACTTGTAAGGTTTAAGATGAGGATCAGGAGCGACTTGTGCGATGTACAAATCTGTCAAACGAGCAACTTTCTTCAAAAGACTTACGGCTAAATGTTTCCTGCTTTCTTCGAGAAATATTTTCAAGAATCTGAGGACTAAATTGACGTCGTATGCATGGCTCTTTTTGGGTCGAGATGGGACTAGTAAATCATCCAATGTAGCTTCATCCAACCTAGAACCAATCAGACATTCTAATTTCTTCATGGAACTTTTTGTGATTTTTAAGGTAAAGGAAACTTGAAGCATGTGACACAGACTTCTGAAAGAAATGAAGCTTCCATCTAGTGAACACATCAAATTGATCACAATCTCAATAAATTTACGCTTCTTCGATGATGAAAGACTCCTAAGTTTCATCCTCCGATTGTAATTAAGGAAAGAACATATCGTCTCATGATCGAGTTTCTGCAAGATCATAGTCTTTGCTACTTTCTCAAACAAGTCAACGCTCAAGAATTCAAGATCCCG
Organism: Fraxinus quadrangulata; assembly: GCA_903798255.1. Classification (NCBI taxonomy): domain Eukaryota; kingdom Viridiplantae; phylum Streptophyta; class Magnoliopsida; order Lamiales; family Oleaceae; genus Fraxinus; species Fraxinus quadrangulata. The sequence continues at coordinate 42,912 of CAIGRB010149605.1, forward strand.
ATACCAAACAGCCGATAGAGAACTGCTTAATCTGCTGCTATAAGTACTTATTTCACCAGATACTTGAACGCTTGAGCTCTCTGAGGACGAAGAAGAAGAAGAAGCACAAGGGCTCGAAACACGAGGAGGAAAAATCCTTCCAATGAAACAATCCAAGACTTTTTGCAGCATACATGAATGGTTCTGTAAAGGTACTACTAATTCTTGGAACTGTTTTAAGCACTCAATTAGTTCAAACCAGGTCCAGTGATGGATACTTTCAAGAAATACTTCTGTTTGGTCTGTCAAATCATTAATTTCTATGAACTTGGCAGCAGAATATAGTAACAATACATTGTAAGGAGTTATGCCAATTCTGCCTCCATTGTAGCAGAATCTAACAATGAGTTCGAAAACCTCGGCTCCACCGGGGAATTCATGGAATATAACTTTGAGGCCTCTTGTCCTGCCTGTCGATTTTCCAAATAACTTTCTAAATCTACCAGAGAAAGACGCAACGACTTTCTGCAGCACAATCAAGAAAAAATAAACTTATACACCGAAGAACATAATCGTTGTGGATTTACAAAATGTGGTGGAAAATGAATAAAAATCAAATAGGGACTTGACATTATCAGCAAAAATGTCGGCAGAACGAGTAGAAAGCACTGTTTAAGCAAAGTTACCTCTTTCACGAAGAAGGTCTCGTGGCCATTGACATCTACTTCAAGATTACCCGACATTCGAATAGTATAAAACGCACTATCAACTAAGTAAAATTGATCAATCAGTGCCTAATTTTTTTCTAATTTTCATGTAAGAAATGCTGTTCAGAACAAAGAGACTGAATGCAGATGAATAGAGAGAGAGGACTATATGAAATTTCTGTTTTTTGTCACTGTCTTGGCTTAAGACATTGATTTGAAGTGGTTTTTTTGTCAGTGAGAGCAGAGAAAAATGCTTGTTAGTATGGGGACAGTGCCTGGGGTTAGAAGCACCTAACACGTAGAAAAAGGGACTAAATAATTCATTTTAATAATGAAGGTTCCAAAATCGAAGAGAAACATAAATGAAGAGATTCACTCTGTCCGAAAGGTCTAAATAATTTTCAATTGCCACTGTCCATTTACTTAATTTGTACATAGAAAGTGGTTTTTCTTTGATTCTATGAGTATAAAATTAGAACTTATCCAAAAGTTACATTTTCTATTAAATCAAAATTAAATATTAATTTCAAAACACACGTTTGTAGCTAAAGCCTATTTATTAATTGCACATTTAGTGAGATCCAATAATATCCTACTAATAATTTTATCCGAACAATTACATTCGCTTTTGAAGCCGGTTTCATTTGCCCTTTTCCTGATTGATGCCAAAATGAGTCGGGCCGACCGAATCTCGAATGACCCACCCCCTTCAAAAAGCATAGCAAAATTAGCCTAGATTGATTCGACCCAATTCACAGAGTGGCCCACCACAATGAACGAGTCATGTTGGGTTTGATTGTCTAGTTCGATAACTCAGGCCGATCCAATTGGCTCGATTATTAATAAATTAAAAGTAAAAGTAATTTGAAAAAAATTACCCACATATTGTATCAATTTAATATTGTATTAAATAAATATATTACTATCGCCCATTTTCGATCTCTAACTCTGGCAAATGACCAGGAACCGAGACGACGTTGTGAAAACCACTGCGACGATGACGCTGCAACAATTGAGTGAGTGTGGCTACAGCAACAACGAAGATTTGGGAAAATTTGGGGAAATTTTCAGTTATTTTCAAAAAAGTTTCAATAGTTCAGCCATTTCCAACACACAGAGTTTCAGCAGTTCAACAATACATAATGATAGGATGCGAGAATCAGGTTTAACTTCGAACTTCAACTATGATATCAATATCTATACTTGGACTTGGGGGGACTATTGTGTTGGTAAAAAATCTAATCATGACAGAAAACATGCTTTAAAGAAATATTGCTCAAGACAAAAGTCCATGCATGACATAAATAACAATACATAGACTTGGGGGATTATTGTGTTGATAAAAAAACCTAATCATGACAAGAAACATGTTTTAAAGAAATATTGCTCAAGACAAAAGTCCACGAATGACATAAATAATCATACATAGACTTGGGGACTATTATTATGTTTCGCCACATAGGCTCCCACGTGGCTCAACCGACCCATCGAAGCATCTTCCGTCGAAGTCATGTGGCATCCCGTGTGGAGTAGGATCTACCAGAATCCAGAAAAATATGACCCACCGAAGCACATTCTTACCGAAACAATTCATGAGGCTAACCCCTTTCGAAGCCCCTTTGCTAAAGACAAATTCGAGGTCCAAACAAAACTTTTTTGCCGAAGTAGTGAGGTTCAACGAAGTAGAATCGAGGCTCAACTAAGGTTGGTGACGATCTACGTTTAAGATCTTAAATTTATGTAATTATTTTAGAATAATTGATTAGATTTTCGTAATGAGTAGAAATGTCAATCTTGTTAGCATTGGTTATGGGGTGACTACCTCCTTTTTGGAACATTTAATACTCTAGATGTTAGTGGAGTCAAAATTGATAATTAGAATGTGATGTTTTGATAAAGGAGATGAAGCCACGTCTCCTCACATCAAATGGTTACTATTTCACATGCAACACTATAAATATTATTTCTTTGTATCATTTGGGGGTAATGCAAAAAAATTGACTGCAAGCCATATATTCTCTTTCTTTTTTACTAATATTTGGGTTTTTAGTGTTTGAGGTAGCTCTTAGTTGATAATTTGTTATCGTGTAATTTATTTTATATATTTTGCCGGAGCTCAAACATATTGATCTCATGTTATAAAATTTCTCCCATGTCCAAACCTTGTTTTATTATCGATTGACAATCGTTCCACGCGTATTAGAATTAGTTTGAGAGAATGTGAGTGGACCCGATATCTATTATCCACGTCTACGGTGCGAAAAACAAGGTCAACAATCTTCATGGTCACAATTCATTTCAAGAGTTCAAAGTTTTTTGAAATCTTTTACTAAAAGAAACGAAGACATCTCTTGACATATTATCTATAATACATGTTACTGTTCCATCCACATATATAAGTTATTCAAAATTAAAGTCATCTTGCTAGCGATCAACCATGTCACGAGAAAAATTGAAAGGGCTACCTTTAATATATTTGAACATGATTTGCTATAAAATATTGATTACAAAAATAATTAGTGATTTTGTTTCTAAAAATGCTCGAATGAGTATTTTTACATAATTTGCTACATTTGACAATTTATATAGAGAAATGCTAAAGGTACCTGGGCGTTTACACACCCGGTTACCCATAGCAACACCAAGGTACCCATAGCAATGCCCATTTATATATTTTATTGCTCGAGGAATTTTCTGTTTTTTGCTTCACAGATTTGCACATATGGAATTTCTTGAAAATGTTAATGGTCTGGATGATGTTTGTCGTAGAAAATGAGTTTTTTGAGTTGAAGTTGCTTTCAAACATGAATCGAATGTTCTATATGTACTTTTTCTTTCATAATATTTAAAAATAAAAAAGAAATGTAAAAATGTTGTACTTTTGGAGAAGCTACAGTCTAAGAAACCAAGACATTTGCGTAGTAGTTTTATATTAAATGACTTGAAATATAACTCTCTTTTACATGTGCTTCTTAACTAAATGAAAGCGGGATATTCTTTTAGATTTCATTAGGCTTGGGCATGTCTAGTTCGATTCGATTTTAAAGAGAATCGAATCAAACTCGAATTTTCAGGTATTTAGTAAATGGAACCATCGGGTCCAAATTTAATTATGAAATCATTCGAGTTCAGTTAGATTCGGTTATATTCGATTATTGGATTCCGTATAATAATTAATTTTTTATATTACAACAATGCTACATTTATTCGATTATGACATGTTCAATCTTAACTCTTACAAAATAACGTAATTCAATCTCATGATATTATTTGCATTTCTTCTTGTTGAGTTCCTCATAAATTTGACTATTAAAATTACAAGAAGAAGATGGCGAGTTCACAATAATAGAACAGCAGAAACAACATTACGGTAGAATAAGAGATTTGGATAAAATTTAGGTCATTTTGATTAAATTGAGCTTGACTTGAAATTAGAAAGGCAACAAACATAAATCAGATTTTTAAGTGTCACCATTTCAAAATTAATGATGGAGGTTTTAATTTCAAAAATCAGGTTTTCATTAAAATTTATTTATGATTTAATTAATAAATATATAAATGTCGCAGATATATGAAATTTGGTCAACGACGTTGTGAAAACCACTGCGACGATGACGCTGCAACAATTGAGTGAGTGTGGCTACAGCAACAACGAAGATTTGGGAAAATTTGGGGAAATTTTCAGTTATTTTCAAAAAAGTTTCAGTAGTTCAGCCATTTCCAACACACGGAGTTTCAGCAGTTCAACAATATAATGATAGGATGCGAGAATCAGGTTTAACTTCGAACTTCAACTATGATATCAATATCTATACTTGGATTTGGGGGACTATTGTGTTGGTAAAAAATCTAATCATGACAGAAAACATGCTTTAAAGAAATATTGTTCAAGACAAAAGTCCACGCATGACATAAATAACCATACATTGACTTGGGGGATTATTGTGTTGATAAAAAAACCTAATCGTGACAAGAAACATGTTTTAAAGAAATATTGCTCAAGACAAAAGTCCACGAATGACATAAATAATCATACATAGAAACATGTTTTAAAGAAATATTGCTCAAGACAAAAGTCCACGAATGACATAAATAATCATACATAGACTTGGGGACTATTATTATGTTTCGCCACACAGGCTCCCACGTGGCTCAACCGACCCATCGAAGCATCTTCCGTCGAAGTCATGTGGCATCCCGTGTGGAGTAGGATCTACCAGAGTCCAGAAAAATCTGACCCACCGAAGCACATTCTTACCGAAACAATTCATGAGGCTAACCCCTTTTGAAGCCCCCTTTGCTAAAGACAAATTCGAGGTCCAAACAAAACTTCTTTGTCGAAGTAGTGAGGTTCAATGAAGTAGAATCGAGGCTCAACTAAGGCTGGTGATGATCTACGTTTAAAGATCTTAAATTTATGTAATTATTTTAGAATAATTGATTGGACTTTTGTACTGAGTATAAATGTCAATCTTGTTAGCATTGGTTATGGGGTGACTGCCTCCTTTTTGGAACATTTAATGCTCTATATGTTAGTGGAGTCAAAATTGATACCTAGGATGTGATGTTTTGATAAAGGAGATGAAGCCACGTCTCCTCACATCAAATGGTTACTATTTCACATGCAACACTATAAATATTATTTATTTGTATCATTTGGGGATAATGCAAAAAAATTGACTGCAAGCCATATATTCTCTTTCTTTTTTACTTATCTTTGGGTTTTTAGTGTTTGAGGTAGCTCTTAGTTGATCATTTGTTATCGTGTAATTTATTTTATATATTTTACCGGAGCTCAAACATATTTATCTCATGTCATAAAACTTCTCCCACGTCCAAACCTTGTTTTATTATCGATTGACAATTGTTCCACGCGTATTAGAATTAGTTTGAGAGAATGTGAGTGGACCCGATATCTATTATTCACGTCTACGGTGAGAAAAACAAGGTCAACAATCTTCATGGTCACAATTCATTTCAAGAGTTAAAAGTTTTTTGAAATCTTTTACTAAAAGAAACGAAGACATTTCTTGACATATTATCAATAATACATGTTACTGTTCCATCCACAGATATAAGTTATTCAAAATTAAAGTCATCTTGCTAGCGATCAACCATGTCACGAGAAAAATTGAAAGGGCCACCTTTAATATATTTGAACGTGATTTGCTATAAAATATTGATTACAAAAATAATTAGTGATTTTGTTTCTAAAAATGCGAGAATGAGTATTTTTACATGATTTGCTACATTTGACAATTTATATAGAGAAATGCTAAAGGTACCTGGGCGTTTACACACCCGATTACCCATAGCAATGCCCAGGTACCCATAGCAATGCCCATTTATATATTTTATTGCTCGAGGTATTTTCTGTTTTTTGCTTCACAGATTTGCACATATGGAATTTCCGAAAATGAGTTTTTTGAGTTGAAGTTGCTTTCAAACATGAATCGAATGTTCTATATGTACTTTTTCTTTCATAATATTTAAAAATAAAAAAGAAATGTAAAAATGTTGTATTTTTGGAGAAGCTACAGTCTAAGAAACCAAGACATTTGTGTAGTAGTTTTATATTAAATGACTTGAAATATAACTGTCTTTTACATGTGCTTCTTAACTAAATGAAAGCGGGATATTCTTTTAGATTTCATTAGGGTTGGGCATATCCAGTTCGATTCGGTTTTAAAGAGAATCGAATCAAACTTGAATTTTCAGGTATTTAGTAAATGGAACCATCGGGTCCAAATTTAATTATGGAATCATTCGGGTTCAGTTAGATTCGATTCTATTCGATTCTTAGGTTCCGTATAATAATTAATTTTTTATATTACAACAATGCTACATTTTTTCGATTATGACATGTTCAATCTTAACTCTTACAAATAACGTAATTCAATCTCATGATATCATTTGTATTTCTTCTTGTTGAGTTCTTCATAAATTTGACTATTAAAATCACAACAACAACAACAAGAAGATGGCGAGCTCACAATAATAGAACAGCAGAAACAACATTACGATAGAATAAGAGATTTGGATAAAATTTAGGTCATTTTGATTAAATTGGGCCAGACTTGAAATTAGAAAGGGAACAATACATAAATCAAATTTTTAAGTATCACTATTTCAAAATTAATGATAGAGATTTTAAATTTCAAAAATCAGGTTTTCATTAAAATTTATTTATGATTTAATTAATTAATTATATATTTAATTAATAAATATATAAATGTCACAGATCTATACAATTTGGTCACAATTCAAAATTTTTATAGGTCATAGTTCGTTTATCGGTCAGAAATTAAAAATTTAAAAGTCTTAATTTGTTCATCGGTCACAAATCACAACATTTAAGTCACCAAACTTATTTTGTAGTCACAAAACATCAAATAGGTCACAGATTACGTTTATTTGTCACAATTCAATTATAACTTAATAAATTGTGAGTCACAGTCATAATTTTTAGGTCACACATTATTAATTTGTCAATATTAACCACTTATTGGTCACAATCAACCAAATAATTGGTCACAGACACCCACGTCCCTCTCATCTCATCCACGACCATCGTTACGACACCGCACATAGCACCGCACACATGCACACACCCTCGTTAGCAGTTCATTCACCAACAGCAACGCGCGCACACACACCTACAGCACCGCACCGCACGTACCGGACGCACGCACGCGCACGCGCGCACACACACACACACACCAGTTCATTCACCCACAGCACCGCAACCACCACCCCAATAAAAAATGCCCAAAACCAACAACCACCATCCCCACCGCACAATTACCTCGGCCAGCATCCACATCATCAAATCAACCATCTACCACCTACCACACCCCTACTACTACCACAACCATCAATACAATACAACACAACAGAACGAATGAAGAGAAAATAGATGAAAAGAAAATAGAAAGAATTTGAAGCGCGCCATCACTGCTGCAAGAAGCGTGCTGCGCACAAAGCAGTCACGATTGACATACATTGCTGCTGCTTCGTGCGCAGAGGCGTCACGCTTTGTCGCTGATCGTGCAGGAGAAGTGACGACTCTGAGCCTGTTTCGCACGGTGCCAAAACTGTCGATCGTTGGCTTAGGTGCCGACAATGTGGTGCTAGTGGTGGTGGTGTCGATGGAGTGGTGGTGGCGAGGATAGAGAGAGATGGGAGAGAAAATGGGTCAGAAGGAAATAATTAGGGTTTGAAATTGTGTAGGAATGAATTAAATAAAAATAAATTTTAAAACGATTAATTAAAACCTGATTTATGTATAATTAAAGATGATTCTGAATTTTTGATAATAGTAACTTAAAAATCTGTGTG
>CAIGRB010149605.1:54864-83477 GCA_903798255.1 Fraxinus quadrangulata
CTTAATTATTATTGATTATATTATTAAAGTCTTTATAAGTGCACATATTAATTTATTGTATTAAAAAATATATAACATAAATGATACAAATATCCTCCATCAATTAGTTTGACAAATGAAAAAAGAGAGTAAATTTGACTTTGCACCATTTGGTGCAAACTTTGGTGCCACATTGGAGAGCTTTTGCACCAAAATTTGATGCATTTTGGTGTCTCGTTTGGAGATGCCCTAAGAATTACAAGAATATCGTCCAAAGGTCCTATAATCATATTTTACACTTAGCCTAGTATGTTAATTTCTATCAAAATAATAATAATAATAATGTGACTTTTTGAAGAAAGAATTACACTAGGTTTTGGTCAAAATGTATTTTGAAATAGTAATTTTTCGAATAACGTGTAGTTAAAAAGTAATGGAAAATTTTGAATTCACGTTTAATAATATTGAAAATGAAAAAAAAGAAAAAAATGCATTAAATGAAAATGGAGTCTAAAACAGTATACAGATACAATAATCAGAATTTAAGTCGAGTATCCCATTTTAAATGAGTCAAAATAAATATTATGTGACCTTTTACAAATATAATTATACAGTATGTAACTTTAATTAAAAAGTAACAGTTAATTAATACGTGTGAAATTTAGGAGGGTCCCACTTTCAACTAAAGCTGGTGAGGTTTGAATTTGTGGGCCATTTTTATACCTAAATATGTGCACGTGTATGGCATGCCGCATCCACTTGAATTGTGAGGGGGCAGTATTTTTATATTTTTATTATTATTGAATTTAGTCTTTTACCTTATTTTTCTAAATGCATATGATTATAGAGGCATTTGTCTAATTATTGCAAATGGTATGTACCTTATTACTGTGAAATATACCCATTGTTTAAAATATTTGAAATAATCAGGTATTTTATGTGAAAATGTAGCATTTTTGCATTAAGTTTGACTAATCAATAGCCGATAGACATGAATTAAATGCAACAAACAAAAGTAATCTCGAGTTGGATATTCTCTCCGAAATGAATTTCCTTAAATTTCACATTCATTAACTTTTTCCTTTTTACTGGATAGGTATCAATTTCTCATTATCCGGCGACTTCATCGAAGATAACTTCTCATTTCTCACCGACGGTCGAAACACCTCCGGATAAAAAAGATTGTGTTTGCAGGTAATTAATTCGAATCGTACCCATTACATATTGAATTTTGCTTGCTTTCATAAAAACTTCAATTCGAACTGAAATTTTGTAGAAATCTAATTTTATTTTGGGATCGATTACCATATAAATCAATCAAGCTTTAATGTTTTATTAAATTATGATTCCAAAAAGTTCGTCTGAGTGCAAAACATTACAAATGTGTCTTGCTAACATATCATTTTTTGCTCGTGAACTCCATGATCGATCATGACTCGAAAATTGGCACATGAGCCATGGGCGAGCCTACAAGCCCTTGTGATAGGCTACAAAAATGCATCTGGTTGACAACTCGAGTTAAAATTCAATTATTTTAATTTTATTTTAAAGAGAAACTGAATTTAAAAAAGAAAAAAAAATATTGTACAACTCATTGGTTGCCTAGGCTTGATTTGCCCCGATCCATTTGGCCCCGAGCTTAACAAGCGGGATGAGTCCATTTTTTCTTCATTTGCCATGCCAGGCTTATGTCACTGTTCGAGTCGAGCTGACTTGGTTGATTACCACCCCTAGGAGCTATTGGGAGTTTACCACCCCTAACAACTCTCTGGCTTGACTCATCCCGGCTCGAACCATGGGAGGTTCAAACTCATTTTGAAATGAGTCATGGGTCAAACCAAGTTTACTTTTGTTACGAGATCAACCGATTCATTTAGGCTTGTAGACCGACTTGTTTTTTATCTCATATTTTTGACTTGTTTATTTCTTAAAAAATATTGTTCCTTTTTAATCTTATCTGGTTTATTTATTTAGAAAAAAAGAGTCGATTCATGGATGACTCGACTCGATTAGGTTTGTGGATGACTCGGCTCGTGAAGGTCACGAGCCAAGGGTCGAGCAGTTCATAAAATTTGAACATGACCAAGTTCGACTTGACTGGAATGTCTACGAGTGGAGCCAACTCGGTCCATTACCATCCTAATCCGGCCTATTACCACTTATATGCAGAACCAAGAATAATTGGATTCATTTCCAAATTACAAGGTCCATTTTTACGTTCTTATCCAATTATATTCCCGTTTAACAAGGATGACAATTGGACGGCATGGAATTAAAATTTTTCATTTACTATCCCCTTTAACTATTTTATTTACTTTAATATATTGTTATATTTTTTAAATACACTTTAAATTGTCAAATATAAAAATATAAAAATAAATTCTTCGTGGGAAAGTCGTCAAATATGAAGAAAAAAGTGAGAAAAATTTATTAGTTTTTGTATTCTTCTTTGTTTGCGTGTATTAACTTCTAATTGAGTGGGAAAGAAATTCTTTCTATTAAAATTAGAAAACAATTGCGAGAAAATTCGAGAAGAAAGTAAAATCATTTTTCTCTTTCTTGGGTTATTAAACTCTTTGAGATTATAAGTTGTTTTCAATTTTTATGAGTTTTTTTAAAATCAAAGATTGAATCCTTGTTAAATTTAAAGCCCTTAATTCAATTAATTTCTAATACTTCATTAACAATATTTTCTTGGAGTTTTAGACTTTGAACAAATTTAGGACTCTCTCTCTATATCGAGCGTATGGATTGCTACGTCGTTCCATTCCGTTTAGGATCAGGAATAGGCGTAAATCATAAACATATTATTTGTGGTGTACTTAATAATGAAAGACATATAAATAAAAAAAATATATAAGTGGATAATAAAGTGATTATTTAAATTAATTTATTTACGTCTGTTAAAAAAAGTTCGAGAATATGGTGTAACGAATAAAATTAATCCATTCAAATTCCTTCATTATCATCCTAATATCCTATCATTAAAACTTCCCATACATAATTATAGTAAAATGAACGGTTATCCAATATTTTTAAGGTTATCTGCACATGCAAACTCTCTCTCACACTTGGTACGTCTGTCTTTTTACATTTCTTTGATCTGGGGTCATATAATTTTGCCACTGTACCGTCATTATTTGGTAAGATCCTTTGAGTGCTATTTTCCTTATAGTGAATAGGGACTGCTATTTTCCTTATAATATGTCATTTCACTCTATAATTTATTAACTTTCCTACTTTCATATAATATAGAGAGAAGGGTAGAGGGAGTATAAAGATTGAATTTTTCTTGGTTTCGTCGAAACGAAGGACAATGCCGATGTTGAAATTTCAGGACGGGTTATTACCAAAAAGGATAAAAAGAAAACCTCAATATGGGATCCGTGTAGGGTTAGTTTGGGTCATTTTCCATTCTTTTTTATATGCCCTTTTTGGGTTTCTTGAAGAACTGCCCCCACAAATCTTATTGAGTCAGAGAAAAAGGCAGTGTATAAATGAGTGAACCTCTGGATTTCGTCAACGCGTACAATATTTTATTGGGCTTCTTCATATCATTACTACTATTTACATGTTATATCTTCCCAATGTCAGCCAAAGATTACATAGGCCGTATAGACCTGCAGTAAATCCTGTTCATTCATACACAAACCATAATATTTACTATTTAGGCGACATCTATCTATTTAAAAGTTTAGTTTTCAAGTACCCATTTAACACAATCTTTTTATGTACTGCTGAAATGCTAAATGACATTGTTTGAAGATTTGAACTGTTAAAAAGAGGACAAGTCAACATATGAACAAAGGCTTAACAAGGGTTTCTAGTGCTTACATAAGTGTGATGAGGGTTTTTTCTGTTGCATCTTTTGGTACTGTGAAATAATTCATGGCTATGACCGTCTATGTTGTACTATGTGCTTTTCTTGGGCTTTGGGGATTTGCTTACCGGTGGTTATTTCATAATTCAAATGGGGTGGTTGCTCTGTTATGCATTCATAATTTCACAACAAAAAAAAAAAACCTCTGCTCCATTGTCCTTTCAGTGCCCATGACTGGTGATTATCATTCTCTGTTCATAATGTGTTTTATGTGCTTTTATCCCTCCAATTTATGTTTTTTCCCGTCGTTATGTCTCTCTGTGTTCTAAGTTTTGGTTTTTCGACTTTATTTTGCTTCCAAACTTTCTGGATTATTTACTTTTTGGCATGTATGTTTGATGTGATTTTGTCTCTTTTTTTATCTCCCTTTTGCATGCCACAGTTTTTACCTCCAAAAATGTGAGTTCCTACTTTAGCCAACTGTTCTTGAATCACTCCTCTTTGTACTTGGCATCCCTTGTTTTTGATGATTTTATAATCAAACATTCATATTATGTTCGTCTTCTGCTTTACAAGTTCTACAACTCTTACAATCTGACAACTAGCAAGTATGGCTCATGGTACATTTTGCTTGAATACCAGCATGTACAATCCTATACTTCTCAATATTAAAAAAGAAATTGAAATCTTGTCGATTATTACGCACGAGCAACAAATTTTATTCTATTTATGCTGGCGTTTCTTGATGATTACATGGAACAATGTATGAATTCTGTGCAATTCTTTTCTTGACCTGCAGTGTAGGTAGAAAAGCAAGAGGTAGTGGATAATAATGGTGGAGAAGGGAATGGCAGCGGAGAGTTCAAATCCATATCCACCTCCTCTAGCAGCATATCAAGAGGTTGCCGGCTCCCGTGAACTGTTCTTGGATACTTTAAAGAAACTTCATGTTGCCATGGGAACCAAATTCATGTAAGCTACTTTATCTAGCAATTTATTTTTCACACAGTATAAAGAGGTTGTTCTTTTTATGTTTTGTAAATGTTGTATAGTCTTCACGTCTAATATGTTGTACTTTAGTTCAAAAACTTTAATCGGTAGATACTGCGAAATTAGGAAAACTTGAACCAAGATATCACTATTTGTAAATGGAGTAACGTACTTCTATGAAGGGACAGGTTAACCATTTTATGAAAGTTTAAGACAAATTCCAAGTAGATACTTGTAGAACTTGTTACACCAGGAATATTGAAACAATCACAGGACAAATCAAGGGTTCCCCAGAAGCTAACATGGCATAGAGGAAAGGCATTCAGAAGCTGTCCAGAGGAATCCATTGGCAGGAGGGTCCAGTGGGGGGGTGCCCCCACTTGATTTTTCTATTTTTATTGGCTGCATGATTTAACCCAGAAATGGATCAGCCTATAGCCATAGACTTGAGAGGATAGAAAGGAAACCTATATGGAAAATTGATTGGATTGGGTCAAGAATCTTGCATCCTGTTGGGTGACGAACAAGGATTTTAGAGAAAACTGGGAGGGATAACAAAAGCACTGCCTACTCCTGAAGAAAGATGCGATCCATAGCAGAGTTTGGCTCACTGGGAATTGAAATACACACAGGACTTGGGGAGAAAGGGATAAAATGGAAAGGAAGCAGTGGACTTGGAAGGTTTGGTCTCTGTCACGTTTGGGTACTAATAATGCTAAGGAAAAGGAGAGTATTAAATCCCATTCTTTGGGCCTCTACCAAATTCTGGGTTTGGACACTACAATTAAAATCCACAAATCTACTACTGTTGCATTTGGAGATGTGGGAGAGATAAAAATTAAAAATCGTCTTATCAACCATTTTAGAAATCCAAATTTAGTTGAACTCACCAAAATACCGATTTACAAGGAGAGAGCATTCAAGTAGTTATAACTTAACATTTAAGTCTTAACTTAGCGATAAAAGATGTTTAGAATCATTATAATGATTCTCCATTAGTCGTATCAATGATAGTGATTACATTTTGATTATAATCTTCATTACAATTAGAATATGTTAATATATAATGATACTTTTCTGATGAGGGCCATGAGGCTTATTAGCATTAGTCTTTCTTCTTATCTGCAATATTTTATGTGTAAAATGGGACTTTATTATGCAACAACGGTGTTTACTTTGTTTTCCTAGCTAAGTGTCTTGAAAGGCAAAACCAAAAAAGCAAAGTCCACCCTGTTTTATATTTCTTTTCTTTTTTCTGGGTTTCAATCTCATCATTTGAACTTTATTCAGCAAAATTTCTAAAGCATAGGTTCCTCAATTCTTGATCCTGTATCTCTTTATCTCAGCATTGAATGAATGATAGTTATGTTGTATGCATTAAAAAAAAAAAATTTGCTAAATGGATTCATGCCCCCACTGTACCAGAGTCTTCGTTCCTGGATATAGGTACAACTTCTAGAAGTCCTGCTTGATTGTTAACACAAAATAAACAGGCAAGCTTTGTTTAGGAATACTGAGCACGAGACTAGAAACGGGCAACTGAATAAAACATATTCCCCACAGTGTGATAGCAACTCAACACATGAGATGTGATGCTAAATAGAAGTTTTCCTAAATGCACTCTCTGTGGAACAATTTGCTAAGGTGATTGAGTGCATCTGTGGAACGAAATGCGTTCGATCAGCCAATACAAAGAATACACGTTTCTCGCCATTACTCCATACAATCAAGTGGACTGTTCACATAGTTAGGAATTAGAACACTACTAATTTCGCTAGGATAAGAAGGATGCAAAATAAATTTAAATTGAGAAGACGTAAGAATTTAACGTGGTTCAGCAATCATGCTTATGTCCATAGACCCACACCAATTGCTTGACTAAGAAAGAGGAATACAAAAGAAACGCACTCTGTAAATTTTGTGCCTATGCAGAGGCTTCACACTATTCTATCTCGTTTAACCCTCTGCAGTCTCACTAAAGTTTTCTAACTCCGTGCACTTCACACTTGCTTTCCCTTTGCATTCTCTTTATGAAGAATGCTAAAGAGACAAAAATCAACCAAATCAGTTATGTGAAATCTGCTCTATTGACATGACAATCATGCAAAAATACATGTCCACACACTATTTACATTTAATTTCTTGAGAGACTTGCACATAATGATGCATTTCACCAATCTTGCAAGAAACCATGTACAGCTTCTTCACATGTGAAGCCATAATCGGTCTCCATTATTGAACACACCTATTATAAATGAATACTTCAAAATTGCAGTAGTCTTTTACGTAACTCTCCCCGGATATTCTGCCAATCCTTGAAGGGATTTTCTTGATTTTTTTGACTCGCAATATATCATTGGCAAATAAAGT
The DNA here is from genome assembly GCA_903798255.1 of Fraxinus quadrangulata. Taxonomy (NCBI): domain Eukaryota; kingdom Viridiplantae; phylum Streptophyta; class Magnoliopsida; order Lamiales; family Oleaceae; genus Fraxinus; species Fraxinus quadrangulata. Next base: position 62,024 of record CAIGRB010149605.1, read on the forward strand.
ATATTGATGGCTGGTGTTTACTTCTTAATTATTTATATTTCAGCACTTCAATGTGTATAGAACTCACCAATTTTCAATCACAAAATACACAATATTTTGTTATGTTTTATCTTCTAGAAAATCACATTTTATTGAGGAGATGGTATGATGTAGAAGAAAAATGTTTTTCTTCTTTTTGGCATAGTTTCTCTTGAAGTTTCTGTTTTGTTTCTAAAATCATGCAATTCATTGCTGCACTTCTTCATATTCTTCTTTTGAGGGAAGCCCTTATTTGTCTATCTAAATTTGTTTGTTAATGCTTCAGGATCCCCATTGTGGGGGGCAAGGACTTAGATTTGCATCGCCTCTTTGTGGAAGTTACTTCTCGTGGTGGTATTACAAAGGTTAGAATGATTTAAATTTTATTTCACGTTGACTTATCAGTCGATGTTTACGAACTCCCTCTACAATTCCTATAATTTGTCATATACATCTAAAAGGCTTTGTGGCTTAGACATATAATGCTTAGCCGGCCAGCACAAGAATTGCAACAGTTTAAATTTGTTAACTTTTGTAAAGTATTGCAGGTCATCAAATTGAATATCTCAATTTGAATCCTTAATTATGTCAATTACGTAAATATATCCAAAAACATTAGCCAAACTTTGTCCATATAGGTTCCTGAAAACTGGAAATTGCACCAAACAAATTTGAATTGTAAGAGAAAATTCAGTATTTCTAATTTTCACTGGCTCCATGCCTCTGATGGCTTTCAATATTCTTTGCCATGAACAATATGCATTTATGAACCACAAGTGAAACATTGTTACGGTTGATGTCGTATCGGTGAGGGAGCACATGATACAATCATGAGTTACTGTAAAGTGTTTAACTTGCTAAAGGGATTTGGGTTTTCATAATATATTTTATATAAAGCCCAACTCTTGTTCTGAGCACTTACTGAAACAAAAAGAAAAGAAGCGGAATAAATCAATCTAGGCAGTGATTTTATCATTATTTTCGTGGGTTAAGGATCAAGTTAAGCATGGTCTCATGTTTCAATTCTTAACTTTTAAACTTATTGCATTCAGATTTCTTCTTTTTGGCTAAACTTGGTGTTTCATGCCCTTGTGCTTATGGTTGATTACATGCAAAATCTTTACAGGCCTTGCCTACATAATTGTTTTTGTTTACTAGAAGTGAAGTTTCTCATAGCCTATTTTTTGTTTGGAAAAACATATCTAGAATCTCCTATGCAAACTCATAGTTAAATGTCTGTCCGTCAGTGAAGGAGCCTTTTGCGTATAGATTTGTACCATTTGGTAGTTCAATTGAAAGGTGACTCTATACCATGTTGTTGCAAAAGTTTTTTTTTTTTGGGGGTGGAGAGGCTCTACATAAAATACATTGGAAAGTTTCTAAAGGTACAAAGGTTTTGCAAAGAGTTTTATCAGATTACAACTAGATTTTGATTACCATACTCCATACTATAATCTAAGACGACTCGTCCAGAACTTTGCTTGTATTGAAGTATAAAAAAAGCCGAAAAAGAAAAATAAAGAGAGAGAACAAAGAAAATGCTTCCCCTAATTCTATCCTATAGTGAAGTTTGAAGCTCATGATAAAGCTGGTATACAAGTGAATTCTAAAACATACTTGATGATGGGTGAAATAGGACAGGAACTAGAATTGTAGGAGAAGAGAGGATACAAGAAGAAGAGGGGGGAAGATAGAAGGAAGAGGAGAGAGAGGAAGGAAAGATACTGAGAGAAAAAAAAAATTGTGGAGAGGAAATTCTTTTTTTATTTAATAATCTAGTTTTTCCAATACTATTGGAAACAACTCATACTTAAAATCCATAGATAGTCTTCTAATAATATCCCAAGGATATCCATCAATACTTCGCAACAGATTTCACTTGACTTCCAATGGATTTCGAAGTACCTAATCTAATGGCTAATACTGTTTTGTTTCATTGCCTACTGGACTTCAGCAATATCTGTTTTCTTGTTTTCTAAATCACATTGTTTATTCTCTTCTATTGCTTAAATTTTTCTTATTGAAGCATGATCCAATCAGTTGTGTATTGAGTGCATGTTTGGTTTGCAATATTCAACAAATTTGGGCAATATAATGAACAGAACTTCTTTTTCTTCTTAATACTGTCCATTGCCCTCGAATCCTCCCTACTAAACATGCATAAAAGTCTAAAGTTTATGGTACATCACTGCAATGGTTACTTTCTCTGGTTCAACGAACTTGGAATTTTTTCCACTGAAGTTGATGTTTGATATGAACTACAGGTTGTCAGGGATAGAAAATGGAAAGAAGTTACTGCTGTTTTCAGCTTTCCTTCTTCAGCAACAAATGCTTCTTTTATACTTCGCAAATACTATAGTTCATTGCTTTACCACTACGAACAAATTTACTTCTTTAAGGCGGAGTGCTGGACTACTTTTTCTACTGGTGAGTTTAAATACTTTAAAATCTTCACTTTCATTTTTGATGCCTTTTTTAATTGTGGAGCAAAATCTTCTGCAGATGCTTCACAAAATGTGCCTACATTTACTGCTCCACCTCATGGATTTGCTGAAGGTGTCCTACAACCACAAAACAAACAAGCTTCACCTCTACAGATTATAAATACTGAGACGTCTTTGTCTACTGGTGAGTTTAAATGCTTTAAAATCTTCACTTTCATTTTAGAGCTTTTTTTAATTATGGAACAAAATCTTCTGCAGATGCTTTGCCAAATGTGTCCACAATTACTGCTACACCTCATGGATTGGCTGAACGCATCCTACCTCCACAAAAACAAGATGCTTCGCCTCAACAGATTATAAATACTGCTACGTCTTTGCCTGAAGGTAGTCTTCTTCTTCTCCTCTTCCTTCATTTCTTATCTTCTTTTTCTTTTTCAAATTTTTGCTTAAGTTGTTGAATTTGTGAATTTTCTCCGCACAGAGTATACCATTGACAATTATGTGTAAGGCTCTCTTGTGGGAGAATAGAGTGTCCCCTTTATTTTAAAACTAAGTATTTATTTTAATCACTATTTTTTTAGTTAATTAAAAGATGGTTCAAATCAAATGAATTACTTGAAACACAATTAACAAGTAAAAGGAAGTTTTCTTGTTAGAAGAAACTGAAACAAACTGTTTATTCGTGAGAATCCCTAGCCTAGCCCAATAAGCTTGTGCTTTCTGTGACCGCTATAAGTCTCATAGTCTTGACTCGATATGCTAGAAGACTTCAACTAATATTTATTTCTCGCTCGCTTGCTTGAAATGGTTAAAGTTACTAATCCTTTAGAAACTTGATCATTTATTGTCTAATATGGCAAATCAATTTATTTAATGTGGACATTATTATTTCTCCTTTACCTACCATATGAGTTGAGGGGCGGGAGGCGGTAACACAATTCTTAACTGCAGCGACACTGCACAACAGGTGTTGTAGTCTAAGAACAACTTTTATCTTAGATTGGTCAATGGATTGTTTTCCTAAAAAAATGATTTGCTTTGTGATAATTGAATTTGACTTGTGAAGTGGAGCAAAATCATAAGAAATTTTAAAAATAATTTTTCTAATTAGTTTGGTTGTTTTGAGTCTAGATATATGTCAGTTCACTTCCCCCTTAACGATGTGGTCTTTTGAAAAGGTGCTAACTAGGCGCGTTTTCAAAACATCCCACATATGCAAAAGACGTGAAAAAATGTGGTCAACTCCTCTTCTGACCATCTAATGCGAGCCTAGGTGCCAAAAGGCATGCCCCTTTCTTTTTTAAAAAATACTTCTAATTTTTTGGAGCCATTTCTTGAACCTAATGGCTAATGTAGGCCTAGGGACCTAAATTAGTGTGGACGATTGCTTAGACCCATTTGCTCAAAAGGTCTGGTGCTTTTATTTTTCAATTCTCTAGTTTTTGGAAAGTTGAAAATTGTTTACTTGCAGTAATAATTAAGTAATTATAGATTTTATGATTTAGTTGTTTGGCATGCATTATTTTATTTTAATGGTCTTGGAATAATTAAAATACTATAGAAAATAATAACATACCTTTTTCCTAGACATGCCTAGGCTCGTAAAGGGTTGAAATTTGACCTTGCTGCACTTTTATCAGGTCTTTTAAAACACTGCTTTTGGCACGAATTAGGTTTTGAATATTGCTATGCCATTGATAGGTTGCTTCTACCACCGTTTCGGAATACTTAGATACTTGGTTTTGCTTTGTTAAGCGTGACAATATCCTCTAGTTGCTTTAAGGTATAATCTTCGACATAAACCAATTCTAATGAAAAATAATTAACACTTAGTATTATAATAACTTTAAAAATCTAAAAAATCCGAAATATAATATTATAATTGAAAACATGAAATAGATTAATAAGATGGCGAATGATGAAATAGAGGTCAACAGTTCACATAAGAGACCACTAATCTACAATTGGAACCGGAAGTCTTAAATAATCGAGTGGTCGCTTGTGAGAGATTTTTTCAAGCTAATCATTTTTTTGGAGAACTAGAGTTTCACGGTCGACCTTATTGACCATTCTTATGAGGATTTGCTATGCCATTGATAGGTTGCTTCTACCACCGTTTCGGAATACTTAGATACTTGTTTTTGCTTTGTTAAGCGCGACAATATCCTCTAGCTGCTTTAAGGTATAATCTTCGACATAAACCAATTCTAATGAAAAATAATTAACACTTAGTATTATAATAACTTTAAAAATCTAAAAAATCCGAAATATAATATTATAATTGAATTAATAGTCTAATTTGCCACTAGAAACATGAAATAGATTAATAAGATGGCGAATGATGAAATAGAGGTCAATAGTTCACATAAAAGACCACTAATCTACAATTGGAACCGGAAGTCTTAAATAATCGAGTGGTCGCTTGTGAGAGATTTTTTCAAGTTAATTATTTTTTTGGAGAACTAGAGTTTCGCGGTTGACCTTATTGACCATTCTTATGAGGATTTGGACCAATTAGAGGGTTATGAGAAAGATGAGGTTGTCGTCTCCATTATGAGATGCATCCTCTCCACCCGTGTTGACTCTAATTCTACTTGGAAACCTATAACATACTAACTTAAGATGAACATAAAATCTTAAATCCTAAATAAACAAAAATCCAACTCCAAAAAGAATAAGAATACTTGTCCAATAACACAGATATGCTTTGCTCCTTAGTCAATAACAGAGTACTATATTATCTCGTGACTCAACTGAAGAGGATGACTTTTTGTTGGCACTGTAACGAGTACTTCATCAGAAGTTATGTTTGATAATTTGAAATTATGTTTAGCAAAAGAGAAGCTTAATAGTTAACTTTGACTTCTTTTTAAAAGCTTGTCAGCCAAACATGCTCTGAAGCTTTCCTAGTAAGAATAGGCACCTATAATTTATGCATGATTGTTCCTGCAAAAATAACAATTACAAGAACTTAACTTTTCAGTCTAGAAACTCTGCTGAGGTTTAAATCTGGATCACTAATTCTTAGTCTTTACTTCGAACTCCTCCAATGTTCCTATAAGGCTCTTTAAACCTCCTTTATTTTCTTGTTGATTAAAAAATTGGACACTCTTATCACTTGCACAAAGAGAAATGCTGAGAAAGGCATTGATTACTATGAGACTTCTGCTCCAGTTTCTAAGTATTCATTTAGATTTGTTGTAGCATCTAGTAGCTAATTTTGACTTTTACATTAAGCTGATGTGAAAAATGACATTTCTTAATGGAGATCTTGAAGAAGGGTTATCCATGGGTCAGTTAAAGGTTTCTCAGCGAAAAGATTGTCATTTATTTTGTAAGCTAAAAAATATATACATAAGCCAAAATCGACCTCTTACCAATGGTATATTGAGTTTGACCTCATTTTTTGGAGAATATTGTTGAGAAGTGTATGTGCCTTAAGATTAATTGGAGTAAATAATTTTTTTAGTACTATATGCGAACTATAGCTTAATTAAAAGAAGGGATTTCAGACTATTACATGGGACAAGTAATTTCTATTTAGAAGTTTGAGATGAAATACATGGGTAGAAAGTCTTCTGTGTTGTTTGCACAGAGTTTTGAAGAGATACAACCCAGAACTTTGTTCTATAGTTTCAACAACTATTGTGGAAGGGGAAAATATAAATTTATATATTTTATTTTCGTTTTGATTCTTGCAGCACCTTTAGCACCATCGCCATTCATCCCAGTGTCTGGAGTGATTGATGGAAAGTTTGATGGTGGATATCTTGTAACTGTCAAAATCGGCTCAGAGAATTTGAAAGGCGTTCTTTATCAGGTTCCACAATCTGAAGCACAAGGAGTATCTCAACATCATAACGTGCCCACCAATTATATGGGAAGCTCGTCGTCAAAACCAGGGGTGCTTCGTCGAAACAGGAGGAAGAAAGCTGAAATGAAAAGACGGGATCCTGAACATCCGAGGCCAAATATAAGCGGGTACAACTTTTTCTTTGCTGAACAGCACCCCAGGCTGAAACCTCTTTATTCAGGAAGGGAAAAAGAAATCAGTAAGGTGATTGGTGAACACTGGAACAATCTACAAGAACCTGAAAAATCGGTAAGCTCCAACTCGTGCACAAAATGAGACTCATAGACTGTTTTTTCCTACTTTTTTATACGTTTGCATCGAAGTTCTAAAAATATTTTGGCATGCAACAAATTGTGGTGTATTCAGGTTTATCAGGAGAAAGCACTCAGGGACAAGGAAAGATACAGACTAGAATTGGAGGAATACAATAAAAGACAGAGGACTGGAAAATCCATCAACAATGCAGTGCCAATACAGCAGTTTCCTCCAATGCCGGATGCTGGCTTGATAGATCTTGACAAGAATATTCAAATTGAAGGTGAATCCTCTGCTCAAATGGCAGGGAATGAAAAAAGTTTCGACAAAAGCAACTTGGAAGGATCTCAAAAGGTGAACAAGGACTTTGAAATTGGGGCATCTTTCCGAGCTGAAATGGAGAATAAAAATGTGAGCCTGGAGAATTCAAAGAATGAAGAAGCATCTGGGCTTCAGACGGGACAAGATGTGGTTGGATGCGAGGACAACAGTCCAGGACATGGACAAATTGTCAGCAATGCAGTTCCAATACATCAGTTTCTTCCAATGGCAGATGCCGGCTTGATGGATCTTGACGTGACTGTTCAAACTGAAGGTAATACCTCTGCTTATGAAAAGAGTTCCGCCAATAGCAATTTGGAAGGTTATGAAAAGATGGATGAGGACTCGGTAATGGGGGCATCTTTCCAAGCTGAATTGGAGCTGGAAAATGAAAATGTCGAGATTTCACTGAATGGAGAAACAACTGCGTTGCAAATGGGACGAGGCACAGTTGGATGCGAGGCCAAAAATCCAGGACTTGGAGGAATGGAGGAAAAAGATGATGTGTCAATCCCCGTGGAAGAGGGAGAAGTTGACCCCATTAACACCGGTGAATCAGTTGCCATCAGCAAGGGCCATGAAATCCCTTGATGACATGTTTAGCAAGAGAGATTGGAGGGAAGGAGCAAGGGAATTTTTTTGACAAATATATTATAGTCGCATTTTAGTACTAATAGCAAACACCCCCTAATAGGAACTTGTTTCTAGCGTATTTGTATTTTGTTTCTTGACATTGTTCACATACTTTGTCTTTGTTTGTCTATACTTTCTTAATAGAACTATGTATCGTATTGAAATGTGATGAATTTATTCTGCCCTTGTAGCTTTGGCACAAAATATGTGCTGATACAAGAAATATTTACAAAATCATATTTAGGGATGATATTAACGAACCATACATTAAAATATATGGATTTGAGTTTTTAGATGATAATACCAGAGAGAGAGAGAGAGAGAGAGAGAGAGAGCTTGCTTGCTTGGTTATGTGGGCGTGGGTGGGGGTGTGGTGTTGGTCGGATGAGGTGGGGTGGGGTCGATGCACCTAATTTTTGAAATATAAATCTTTCAATTTGATTACTGAAATGAAAAGTTAAAAATCAGATTTGTGTGTAATTTTCTCTTAAAATAACTTGAACCAGATAGACATATGCAATTGCAGCTAGTATAATAGCAAATAGCAATAATCAATTGAGCATGTTTCCCTTCGCTTATTTTTAAGGAAGAGGCAAAAAAATAAAAAAAAATCTCTTCACAATTCATACTCGTTATAAAGCCTAGAAATTCATCAAACTTCTCCACATATTAGAAAAGCTTATATTATCAAAAACTAACATGATCATAAAGTCTAAATTGAACAAAATATAGCCTAAAAGGTACACCGTAGACACATGAAGTACAATATCTTCATATCATGCTCAAGCAAACATTTTTTTTTTTTTTTTTAAATCAAGATCTATTTGTTTTTGATGAACATATGCCTTCTGAATTAACAATAGACCTTGTTGTTGTGATAGAAGCGTAAACAATAACAAATATAGGACTACAAAAGGAGATTTGCACACGAATTAACCATTTGGTGGATAATCGAAGAACAATGTCAAATTTTTTATTCAATATTCAAATTCAGCCATCGTACAATAAAAGCCTAATCCCTTATTTAAACAAAAAATTTAACTAAACTTCTAAACTTAAACAAACTGTAGAAAATAATCTATTTTAATAAAACTCCTAACTAAAATGAAACTTCATATAATAATAAAGACTAATTAATTAGCAATGAAATATTAATTTTAATATGACCTCCTCCATCATTCTCCTCTGGATTGTCATTGAATCTTGCGAAATGTCTTCATCTGATGCCATACAAAGGCAGTAATGCTTTCGATAATTTAGTATCCACCGTATTATTCCAAGATTGAATAGCACTTGTTTGCTATTTAAGTAGATGCCAACTGGTGTGAACCTACATAGAGTGGCCCAGTAATATTCTCCATCAGGGTGGCCGAGATAAAGTGGTGAAGCTGGGTTCTGAATGAAACCAGAATAAGTAGAGGAACCTGCGAGACTCCTCTATGCGAATGTTCTGGCTTTCAAAGGTCGGAAAATGCTTCACTATTCTCACTTCGTGCAGCTCCGTCCACCCCCTCTGTCTGAGGATCCGCAGAGCCCTCGATTTATGTGTTATTTATCCATAACTACTTTTTTCATGCCAACGCTGGTGATTGGAGATAACTCTCTTCAATTATTCCTGGGATGGGAGGGAGTAGGTCTTGCTTCCTATTTGTTAATTCATTTCTGGTTTACACAACTTCAAGCAGATAAAGCAGCTATAAAAGCTATGCTTAGCAAACTGATTCACCTTCAGTTGCACTGAAGCATTTACCAAAGATACTTCCATACTACTACCTTTCTCAATTACCTTCGCATCTGCTGAAGCACGAGAAAAGTGCCAAAATTACCTTGATCGTGATCCATATCTGCAACCGAGTTACAATAGCAAGATTCTTCATTAACGCTTTCAGGTTACAACTGCCCTTCAATTGCCTGCAATTTGTTCCTTTACCCACTTTATTGGTACCCCTTCGTCAATCTCCTTGTGAAAAATAGGCGTGCCATCATAAATCTTGCTTAAATCAACAGCCCACAAGTTGGGACTAAAGGGAGCAAAAAGATTTGTGTCGCACTCCTCCTCAATATCCGCATAACAATCTAAATCACACTCCCCACAGCGGTTGCTTACCAATCCCATAACTAACGCCTCCCCTCGGCTGCATGAACACTTTCCATCCTGGAGTTCTTTCTTTGCAACCCTGTCCAAGGTCAACCTCGTGATTAACCCCACTATCACTCCAGCGTCGCATAGCCGCAACACACGTCAGGGCCTCCAACTCGTGCCTCTCACCTATTTTTATAAAGTTACCCACCATCTGTTCTACAGGGTCACCAATCTTGAATCTTGCCACCTTTTATTCTACTGCCTCACTGCGGCCGGATTTGTATTAGTTTATCTCTACAATCCCCATTGTTAACCTTCGCACCATGACATCTAACTTGTCCTCCTCGATCCATCGTCACGAGCAAAAATATGTCTCTCATACCAACCGATGAACGTGAAAGTTCAAACAAGAATAATATGGGATTACAAAAGCATTATTCGTGCGCGAGTAAACGATTGGGCATATATTTGAAGAACAATCTTCAATGATATAATTAATATTCATCAAAGTGTTCAAATAGAAAATCATGAAACAAACATAATCGAAATAGGAAACAAACTTCTAACCTAATTAGGATACTAGATTCCTTAGTAGAGTGGTATAATTATGTAAAATCTATAAACTAAAAATCCTAACCAATTAAGCAAAATAAACTCCTAACCAAGTAACGATTATATTGGATATTCATCACTATCACTATCGATGTAGGCGGAAGCCCAAACAAGAATATCAAGGAATTAAAAAAGAATTTTCATGCTCGAATAAGCTATTAGGTGAATAATTATAGAAGAATATTCAGTTATTTAATTAGGTATTCATCAAACAACTACGCTACAATGATATCATTAAAGTTTTTAAATAGAAAAGCATGAAAATCTAAATAGGAAACAAACTTCAAACCTAATTGGATACTAGATTCCTTATTGGATTGATATAATCATGTAAAACCATTAAGCAGAAAATCATAACCAATTAAGGAAAATAAACTCCTAAACAACTAAGAAATATCTTGAATATTCGCCTCAATCGTTGTCTTCCAGTTGGAGAAGATTTATCCTAATTTTGCACCATATTTCATCTGATGCCTTGTCGCACTCAAATATGATGCAGGCAGAAGCATAAACAATAGCAAAAGGGGATTATGAAAGGAGATTCACACACGAATTAACCATTTGAGTGGATAATTGAAGAAGAATCTTCAAGTCTTTTTTTATTCAATATTCAAAAGCCTGACTCCTTATTTAAACAAAAATCATAACTAGACTTTTAAAATAAACGAACTTTAGAAACCTAAGTGTTTTAATAAAAATCATAACTAAAATAAAACTCCCAATAGACTTAAAATAATAAAGACTAATGAAATAAATATGAAATATTAATTTTATTTTGTCCTTCTCCATCATTCTACTCGGGTAGAAAAGATTGTCCCCGAATCTTGCGAAATATCTTCATCTGATGCCATATAAAGGCAGCAACTCATTTGATAATTAAAGTAACCATTGAATTATTCCAAGATTGAATAGCACTTGTTTGCTATATAATAGCTTGGCTGTTGGTGCGTGGCGTTCCTAATAATAATGATTAACAAGTCTCCTCTTCCTTACATGGTTGCTCACCAATCCCATAACCAACGCCTCCCTTCTGCTACATGAACACTCTCCATCCTCTAGTTCTTTGTTTGCAACCCTGTCCAAGGTCAGCTCACAATTAACCCCACTATTGCGCCAGCCTTGCTTAGCCACAACACGCACGTCACAGCCTCCACTTCGTGCCTCTCGTTCATCACCATAAAGGTCGCCCACCATGTGTTGTAGAGAGGTAAACAATATGGACACTGAAAGTTTGCGGTTTACTAAGTTCGACCTTACGTACGGAATTATACAATTAACAAGCAACAAGTCACTTTTAATTGTTTCTATATGGTTAAACAAACAGTCCAATTATCCTAAGTTGAATTGTCACAATTTGTAATATGGAAAGCAATAAAGAACACCAATATTGATGATGGCGAAACCCAACTGGGTAAAAACTCCGGGAACAAGCCAGTGATCTTCACTATAGACAATATGGATTACAGTCCATTTCCAACCTAGCAAATTCCACTAGTTCCAGCTGTTGTAATTCTTGTAATCTCTAAGATCTGCTGTTCCTCCAGACTCACGATCTGCTACTGTAGATACTATCTAGCCAACCTACTAGATCTCTCGATCTACCTCCTGTAACTTCTAAGATCTACTGTAAATTCCAGACTCACAATCTTCTGCAATTGTCTCTTCCAAGTGGATACCCAGGAATCACCTATTCCTGTTCTTCTTTCTGTGCTTGTAGTCCAACATTTCTCAACCTCTATAAATTTTTGAAGTCCAACTGAGAAAGTACCTTCCTCGAAGAGTTAAGGAAATAATGTGTTTTGGATTCTTCAATTTGATGTTTTCCCAAATCTTGGTTGCCGGATCTCAAGAATGATGTGGGTGAATCAATCAATGAATTGTGTTCAGCTTGGATATTTATATGAGAGGGTAATTGGGTTGAATGGGCAGGAAAAATATGTTTAAAAACTCAAATTAGGTTTTTTGGATCCACATGTCGCTCGAGCGATGAGCTGAAGACAGGCGAGCGACAGTGAGTGAGAGCTTAGGGACAGGCGGGCGACAAACATTCTGTTTTTGTCGCTTAAGCCATGTTCAGGCTATAGGCTAGCGAAAATGCGACACCGTGTTTTTCCTCTTTTCATGCTCGAACCTTAAATCTCATAATCTAACTTATACAAATTGTACCATAAGTCTTTGACTTTTACAACACGTTACAAATTAGTCATTTTGTTCACATAATCGCTATTACTAAAATCCTAACAAACTCTCCATTTGACATTCTGTGAGAAAATTATATAGTAAGTTAAGGATAAAAAAATTTAAACTACCCAAGTTATGTTTCTTACATTCCTTGTCAAACCTGTTTCCTGAAATCAAAAACTCAATACTCAATGTAAAAGCATGTGAGATAGGAAAAAAAAAATTTATGATAACAAATAAGTATGCTAGTTTGAGACGTGACATTAATGTCAATCAAAATATCAACCGAAACATTAACATCACAAAACATCAAAACTCAAACAGTTATGCATATAATATGAATTGCAGATGCAATGCACATTCTCCCCCTTACTGCAGGTTCTCAATGTCTCTCTCCAATGACCCCTCAGACATAAAATGCAAAACAATGCAAATCTCAATTTCATTTAATCATTTAATGCCCTCCTTGTGCATATTTTCTCTCATTCTTTTTGTCACAAATGACTAAGGGAGCAATTTCAAATTCAATCTTAAACATCAATATATGACAGTCCAAAAAGCAATTGATAAAATGCACAAGCATAATTAACAAGTAGTAAACCTCCCCATCTACTCAATTTAAGTCAGAATGAAGTAAATTGTATAAATGACCAATGTGTGTAAAGTGTCACTAATCCTCTATAAGTAGGACTCCAAACCTTAATTTTGTGAGAAAGAACATGCTGAACATCACTGCTAATAAGTATATTCCTCTACTTATGAAAGTCAAACCATAAAGTATAGTAGAACCTATAAATTAATGCTCATTTTGTATTAATATTTTTTTTTCTTCCCCTGATTCTGAGCATAAATAATTTTTTATATTTTTCAATATTTTAAGCTCATAATTATTTTTCACATTTTAAGTACAAGCTCTTCTTCATTAAGTGACTAAAATGACCCTTGTAACGAGCTTTAGACCGGTAATCCAAGTCAGTTGACCATATGCACCAGGTTATGAGAAATCCCGTAAGTTTAATTGCTCAAGTCAAATAAGTTTCGAAAAATAATATAAAATATTGAGCTTTTTATAGTAGATGATAAATTTGAGTTTAGGTCTAATAAATGAGGCCAATTCATGTTGAAAATCACCTTACTAATATGTGACTGCCATCCCAAATCTCACACACGCGGTAGAGTCCCACTAACAAAATCATAGTGTGTGCAGTGCAGATGGTACATGAAAATACATATACTAAATACTCCATATCAACCCAAGCAAGTAATAGAAACTATGATACAACTCATCAATTATGTTCATACTTGATCACAATGTGAAAGTTTACGAATGTTATATATCATACTGTATAAATCTTCATTTTTTTTTCATTTTTCAATTTTCCTATTATTTTTTTTTCGTTTTTCTTTTGAAATATGAATGCACCATGCATAAAAAATGTTAAACACACAAATAAACATAAAATAAACAAATAAAAAAAAATGCATGAATTTTCTACCTAGAAACAAACAAAAATATGTGATGCATGTGTAAATCAATGTCACACAATGAAAAAATATGAGCATACATCAAAAACACCTAATCAGTTAGGTATGTAAATGCTCTTACATTTGGGAGCACCGTGATCTATATCATAGTTTTTAAGATCACTTTTTTTGACCTAGACTTGCCTAGTACTAGAACGATTTCCAGACAATAGTGTCACCAACTCGGTCAAACGACTCACTTGATTAGTAAGGAATCCAATCTGACCAACAAACTCCTGATTTATATTCCTATTAAAGCTCTTGACTCTTTGTCTATTCAAGAATTGATGACATTTAGGTCGTATGTGTCCTAACTTACCGCAGTGAAAGCTAGTCGGGACAAACTTAGGACCAGTGTTATGTGGACGATGACGTTTATTCCTAGGTTGACGAGTCCTACGCAGTCTAGTAGGCCTCTATCTTACATATCCCTTATTCTTAAGGTTGGGGTTAGGTACATGTTTAGGCTAGTCAGTGGCAAGGACAACTGTGGTCTTAGAAGTACTAGCACTGTTTTCCTTCAAACCTAGACCTCTCTTATTTCCAGCCGGCATGCCCATTCCTAACATGTTATCTAACCTTTCAGAACCACTAGAGAAGGCAAGCAGTTGAGACTTAGAATATTATAGATCGTTTAGAAGGTTCTTAACCTGGATTTCTAAGGTCTCTTTCTCAATGGTCAACTCGTGACTCTCCTAGAGAACTTCTCAAGCTCACGATGAGGTTCTTAACCTGAGTATCTAAAGTTTCATTCATTGATTTTACTTCACTTAAAATCAAGGTAGATTCCTTAATGTGCGTTACTAACTTCTCATTTTCCAATTCAAGTTCCTTATTCCTCGCACTCAAGGTTTTGTTTTTAGTAAGAATCTTAAGACTCTCCTCATACATCTTATTATAAGCCTCTTGGATATTTTTCTCACTCTTAGAATTGTCCTCATCACTATCTAAGTCATTTTCTCTTTCATTCCCTTGTCAGATTCATTCGTAATTCTAGTAATAAAGGTAAGATATTTTCCACTTTCTTCCTGAGTAGATTTCTCACTCTAATTGTCCGAGTTAAACTCGTCATCAGTGAGAGTAGCATTTATAGCCTTATTCGAATTTCTCCTACTGCTAGGACACTCACTCCTAACATGACTAAAACCTCGACAATTATGGTATCTCACATATTTAGATTTTCTCCTAGATTCACTCGGGCTACCTTTGTATCTCTCTTGAGGGTTATTTTTCTTCCTAAACATTTTTCAAAATTTTTTTAGCCAGGTAAGCTAACTCCTCATCATCCAGTGAATCATAATCAAAAGATTCGATCCAGGTATTTCTTACAGATTTTGAGGCCAAAGATTTATCTTTAACATGTTTATCTAAGGTCAGGGATCCAACTAATTCCTATACCTTAATGGAGTTCATGTCCTTACTTTCTTCAATCGCCGTGATTTTAGGTCTGAAACGCTTGGGTAAGGATCTAAAAATTGTACGTACTATTTTAGGCTCGGGAATTTTCTCTCCAAGGTTGAAGGTAGAGTTCACTTTATCATTTAGGCTGGCGTAGAAGGCATCAAACGTCTCATCTTCTCTCATTCTAATATCCTCAAACATAGTGGTCAACATTTACAATTTCGAGTTCTTAATAGCCCGAGTTCCCTCATGTGTGGTCTGTAGAATATCCCAAATTTTTTAGCAACCTCACACATAGATACTCTCCTAAATTCTTCACAGGTATACCGCAATAAATAGGGCATGTAAGGCTTTACTATTCTAGTTATATTTATCTAAGTTTATCCTAGTCCAATTGGCAATGGGAGTGGGGTCACTACGTTGTCTATAGTTGTAGTAGGGACACTCCAACCATTCACCACACTCAACCAAATTCGCTCACCATAGATTTTAGGAAAACTCCCATTCTAACCTTCCAATAAGCATAATTACTGCCATTAAAGTATGGCGGGACGGACAATGAACCAATCATCTAGATAATTTAAGGCGAGGAATCAAAATTAGGCTATGATACCAATTGAAAGTTCACGGTTTACTAACTAAGTTCGACCTTACGTGCGAAATTATACAATTAACAAGCAACAAATCACTTTTAATTGTTTCTAGATGGTTAAACAAACAGTCCAATTATCCTAAGTTGAATTGCCACAGTTTGTAATATGGAAAGTAATAAAGAATACCAATATTGATGACGGAGAAATCCAACTGGGTAAAAACTCCGAGATCAAGCCAGTTACCTCCACTATAGATAATATGGATTACAATCTATTTCCAACTTAGCAAATTCCACTAGTTCCAGTTGTTGTAATTCCTTTAATCTCCAAGATCTGCTGTTCCTACAAACTCACGATCTGCTACCGTAGATACTATCTAGCCAACCTGCTAGATCTTTTGATCTACCTCCTGTAGCTTCCAAGATCTACTGTAAATTCCAGACTCACAATCTTCTACAATTGTCTCTTCCTTCTTCTTCCTGTGCTTGTAGTCCAACCTTTCTCAACCTCCAGAAATTTCTGAAGTCCAACTGAGAAAGTACCTTCCTCAAAGTGTTAAGGAAGTCACGTGTTTTGGATTCTTCAATTTGAATGATGTGAATGAATTGATCAATGAATTGTGTTCTTAGATCTCTCTAATGATGTGAAAGTGTTTTTCAATTGAAGCACAATGAATCAACCACCAATTTTCGTGTAATGAATTGGATATTTATATGAGAGGGTGATTGGGCCGGAAAAATATGTTTAAAAACGCAAATTAGGGTTTTTCGGATCTACACGTCGCTCGATCGATAAGCTGACGACTGGCGAGCGACAGTGAGCGAGAGCTTAGGACAGGCGGGCGACAAACATTTCATTTTTGTCGCTTGAGCCATGTTTAGGCGATAGGCTAGCGAAAATACGACGCCGTATTTCTCCTCTTTTCATGCTCGAACCCTAGACCTCATAACCCAACTTATACAAATTGTACCCTAGGTCCTTGACGTTTAAAATACATTACAAATTAGTCATTTTATCCACATAATCGCCAATACTAAAAACTTCTTAACAGACACCTTTTATTCCACTACATGATGCTGTTGGCGGATTTTTATTAGTTCATCTCTATGATCCCCATTATCAATCTTGGTACCATGCGTCTTACTTGTCATCTTCGATCCATGGTAAGGAGCGTAAACCTGTCTCCAATACCAACTGAAGCACGCGAAAGTGCAAAAAATAATAAGAGATTACAAAAGTTTATATGCGTACAAATTATGGATTGGGCATATATTGAAGAACAATCTTCAATGATTTAATTAATATTCATCAAACAACCTCGTTACAGTGAAGATGTTAAAGTGTTCAAATAGAAAAACATGAAACAAAACCTAATCTAAATAGGAAACAAATTTCTAAACCAATTAGAATACTAAATTCCTTATTAGAGTGATATAATTATGTCAAATCTATAAACTAAAAATCCTAACCATTTAAGGAAAATAATCTCCTAACCAACTAAAGAATCTCTTCGATATCATCACTACTATTACTGACCAACTAAAGCATCTCTGGGATATTCATCACTATCATTAATGATGCAAGCGGAGCCCAAACAAGAATATCATGGGATTAAAATGATTTTTTGTGCTTGAATAAGCTATTGGTGGATAGTAAAAGAATAATATTCAATTATTTCAATATTATTCATCAAACAACTGCGCTATAATGAAGAAATAAGTGTTTAAATAGAAAAGCATGATCTAAACTGGAAACAAACTTCTAATCCAGTTAGGATACTAGATTCCTTACTAGAGTAATATAATCATGTAAAACAAATAAGCTAAAAATCATAACCAATTAGGGAAAATAAACTCTCAGACAACTAAGAAATATCTAGGATATTCGTCTCAATCATTCTCCTCCGGTTGGAGAAGATTCGTTCTTGAATCTTGCACAGTATTTCATACAATGCCTCGTCATGCTCAATGTGCAATTGGTGTTATAACATCAAACATAGTATTTGTCCCATTGTGCAATAAATGCAATTGAGCTGCTCCATCTTTCGCACTAGTCGTTGAATTAATTACAACAATATATGCAACTGCCTAAGAAAAAAGCCATGCCACTAATTCATTAGATGTAGTCTGCCCATCATGCAAGGATCTCCATCAATACTTCACAGTAGATTTCACTTGACTTCCAATAGATTTTATAATACTTTATCTAGTGGCTAATCCTGCTTAGCTTCATTGCCTCTGCCTTTAGCAATATCCATTTTTTTTGTTTTCTTAACCACATTTTTTGTTCTCTTCTATTGCTTAATTTTTTCTTAGTGAAACCATTAATCCAGTTATTATATATTCATTACGAGTTTTGTATGCACTATTTTACAATTTTGGGTAATATAATGAACAATAACTTCCTTTTCTTCTTAATACTGTCCAATGCCGTCAAATCCTCCCTACCAAACATCCCGCAAATGTCTAATGTGTAGAGTACGTCTATGAAATGGTTACTTTCTCTAGTTAATCAAAGTTCTAAATTTTTCCACTAAAGTTGATGTTTGACATGAACAACAGGTTGTCAGGAAGTTTTCTTGATAAAAGAAACTAATGGACTAGTTATTCGTGAGAATCCCTAGCCTAGCCCAATAAGCTTGTGAAAAATAGTGTTCTAAAAAGTGTAAAATATGGCAAGGCATGGAGGCCAAGTTTCAAGCTTTACGACCTAGGCGAGGTCTAGACGTAAATATGCATTATTTATTTATTTTTATTATTTTAAATACTTAATTATTCTAAAAATTATTTAATCGCAAGCTTGACCTCGGACAATTTTCAAGTTTTCAAAATGCAAAAGCTAGATTATTTTTCATAGTTTCAACTAGATAAGTTATACTTAATAGATTTATAAGAATTTCATACATACTTTCGAAGTTTTCAACAATACGATAAATCTCAAAATCATAATTTCATAATATAGATAGTACTGTAACTTAAGTCTTATCTAAATCTTTATCAGATAAAGTCTTTTTTTGACTTTTATAAATTATTTAAAAATTTGAAATTAAAGTCAAATAAAAGCCTTTAAAAAAAATAAAAAAATAAATAACTAGAGTCAAATAAAAGTTTTTTTTTTTCAAAAGGGAAAAAATAAAAAAAAATTAATAAAGTGCGCCTAAGCATGCCTAGACGTGCCTAGCCACGCATTAAGTTAATTTGTGCTTATTGTCGAGGCAAAGAGCTTTGTTTGCACCTCGTAGCTAGACGATGACTAGCACGATTTTTGGAACACTAGTGAAAACCACAAGATTGATATGATCAAAGAAGCCCACTTACCCACTGAGCTTTCCTCAACCACTATAAGTCTCATACTATTGACTCGATATGCTAGAAGACTTCTACTAATATTTATTTATTTCTTGATTGCTTAAAAAGGTTAAAGTTACGTAATCCTTTAGAAACTTGATCATTTATTGTCCAATATAGCAAATTAATTGATTTAAAGTGGACATGATTATTTCCCCTTCACCTACCAAATGTGCTTATGGACAGGATGCGGTAACACTAAATTCTTAACTGCAGTGACATTGCAACCAGTGTTGCAGCTGAATTGGAGGGTAAAAATCCTTAGTGGCCTTTGGGATAGAGAGATTGAGATCCAAGATATTAATCCAAGAGCATTCGTCCCTCCCTCTTCCCGTCATGCGCCTTTCTGCCAGCGACATATTTCAATATTTTAATCACCTTTCTTAATTTTTCAGAAGAATTAGATGGAATCCTGTTAGATATAGTATGAGACTTTTCAAGTTTTGATTACTTATATGAACACAAAAAGGAGAATGATATTAAAATAAATCGCCCAAAACCAGAGACTATAAAAAGTAGAAATACAACTCAACATAAATTTACCAGGTAAATAATAGCCACGGAGATTAGCTTGTGGGCGAATTTGGTCCCAACACGAGAGAAATGACAAAAATCTCAACAATCGTTTGGTATTAAAGCTATTTACTCAACTATCGTTTGGTATTAAAGCTATGTATCAGAGAAGACAGTAGAGTCAAACATCGGAAATCTCGCCTTTCCTCTATCTAATCCCTCTTCGTTCTATCTCTCCCTTCATTTATATCCTATTATCCACTTTCTCTTCTTCTTCATCAGTTTTATTGCTCGCTAGAAGTGTCCATCGTCAAAATTCTTGAAGATTATGGCCGGAGGTATTTTCATTTTATTATGAATTTGTTTGCATAAAATTCTTAACTTGTGGCATTAGAGCCACATTTGGTCTTAGATTGATCAATTGATTCCTTTCCTAAATTGTTTTGCTTTGTGATAGTTAAAATATGAGATATGAAGTGGAGTGAAATCAAATTCTGAAATGATATGCATAAGAAAATTTAAAAATAGTTTTTAACTTAGTTCGGTTGTTATGAATCCACAGATGTCAATTTGATTAGTTATTAATGATGTGGTCTTATGAAAGGGTGCTGCCTAGGCGTGTTTTCAAAATGCCCCGCATATGGGCAAGGCATGAAAAAATACAGCCAACTTTTATTTTGACCACGGAACCTGGCCTAGGCGCCAAAAGGCATTCACCTATTATCTCATTTTTAAAAAAAACATTCTAATTTCTCGTACCTAATTACTAATGTGGCCCTATGAACTAAATTAGTGTGAACGATCTTTTGGGCCCATTTATCTCAAAAGGGTCTCGTGCTTTCATTTTTCATTTGTCTAGTTTTGGAGAACTTGGAAATTTTCTACTCGTTGGAATAATTAACTATAGATTTTATGCTCTAGTTGTTTGGCGTGCATTATCTTATTTTAACTGGTCATAGGATAATTAAAATACTATTAACAATAAGTAAAGCCTATAGGCCTAAGCACGTCTAGACTCGTAAAATTTGAAATTTGACCTTGAAGCATTGTCATACCTGACACCTTTTAGAACATCTCTTCGGTCACGGATTAGGTTTTAAAAAATTTCCATGCCATTGATAAGTTGCTAGTACCACAATTTCTAAATACTTGGATGTTGGATTTGCCTCTATAAAGCGAGGCGTAAGCCTAAAGGCACTTTAAGGCATAATTCTCAACATAAACCAATAAATAGTTCAAATAATAAAGAAATACCAAGTTAGTATTACAATAACTTTAAAACATCTAAAATAATTAAATTAAGTGTAATTTGCCACTAGTAACTTAAATACGAAAAACTAAGTAATAGTCACCTATTCACATAAAAGACCACTAATCCACAACTAGAACACAAAGGCTTAAATAATTGATCATTTGTTTAGAGGAGATTGTTTTCTGAAGTGAGAAACGATTCCTTGGAGAATGTGTGGAGAAAAATAGAGAATAGTTATGAGTCCAATAGAATGTGTGGTTGTAAATGATTTTGAAAAAAATAATAATTCTAAAAGAATCTCTTAAAGTAAACCCTGAAAATAAGATCATCTATTTAAGAATTTTTCTTGCTTTATATTCTTTTTTATTTTTGAAAAATTAAAAAGATAATATAGACAACAGCAACAAAAAATAAAAGAAAGAAA
>CAIGRB010149631.1:0-14521 GCA_903798255.1 Fraxinus quadrangulata
GATTGGGAAATATTAGAGGATGTATAAATACTAAAAACCAATCTCTCATATTTTTTACTAGAGGATGTAGAAAGACTTAGATTGCATTTAGGATTAAACAAAAGATGGACTTTCTTCTCATTATTGCCGGGGCCGTTCTTGACTTCCACAAACTTTCTTAAACGGGGACGACATTTTTGTAGGTGGCGCTCATGGTACTTGTGATGGGGCACCACATCTCTTGAGAATCTCAATTTCTTGTTATCTGTTTGCTTGCACCTTTCTAAATGACCAGTCATTGCACTCAAACACCAATACCAGGAAACATCTTTTTAAAATCCACATATGATCGAGTACCAAACCGATTTATAGGAAATTGAAGGATTTGGTGGTGCAGGAAAGAGAAGATCAACAAGCACGATGGTGAAAAATGCAAAAAATTGAATCGTGGGGATGCTTTGCACACTAAAAGCCAAACGTAGGGACGTTTTACATTAATAAGCCTTATGAATCATGGCTTGTCTTTTAAGCTTCTTCCTTTGAGCAGAAGTCAAATGATATCCCTTATTTGCAGCCAATTCCTTCTCACTGGGGCTCACACAACAAAGTAAAATCAACTTTTGATTTATGCAACAAGAACAAAGAAAGAGTGATTTAATTACTTGAGGATTTGAAGGAGGCGCTATCGGTGTCGCAAGGAGAAAAATGTTAAAAGACTGTAAAGAAAAAGATTATTTTTTTCTTTTTTATTTTAATTTATTTGGGATTTATTTGTAGTTTTTTTTTTTTTTAAATGATAGTATGATTGCAATTTGTTCTTTATTTATTTATTTATTTAAATGTGATGATATATTTATCATTTTACAAATTTTAATTGAGAAACAGAATGTATTTGAAATTACAAGCGGACATTGTTTGATTTAATTATTTTTTGAACTATTTTAAAACCAAATCATTTTCAACAGTTTTGACATTTTCAAATGAGTGACTATTGGTGTAAAATATTAGAAACTTAAGTGACGATTGGTGTGAACATTTTCAAATGCGTGACTATTCGTGTAACGTCTAGAAACTTAAGTGACTATATTATAAATAATTATTTTAGCGTTGGCTTTGAAAATTTTAACAAACTTCTGAGAATTAATTGATAGGGTAAAGAATAATTGAACTAATGATTTATTTATTTTATTGGAGTGACCATTGTAGCAAGTTTTGCAGTCCTATGGAGGCCTAATAAAGAAACGAAAAAAATTAAAATTTATTTCAATACTATTTGATACCCTGTAAACTCACGTGACGCATGCATTTTATAGTATAACTTTTAGTTTCGTAATATTTAAGAAATAAAGTGTTGAATAAAGGGCACGCTTTAAATGTATTTTTGAATAATATTTTTATTGGGAAAAATGTATTTTTGAATAATATTTTTTTGGAAAATGTGTGATTTAAAAATAAGGTAAAGTTTTGAGTTTATATGTAAAATTATTTTATGAGAGAATGTGTGGTTGAAAATAAATTTTGAAAAAATAGGGGTCAAACGGGGGCATGGTACTAATCGAAATATTGATTCTTTTTTCTATTGGAACGATAATAAGGTTTGATTTAAATAATTTATGAATTATTTTTAAACCAAATCATTTGAACAGTTTGAAAAAAAATTCAAACCAAACCAAATCATTCGTTGAAATTCGATTTTGTTTTAAATTACAATTTTAGAAATATAAAATAACATTTTCAATTCGAACGTTAATTCTTATAAACTAATTAAAAGGTCTGAAAATTATCGTGCTCATGAAATTTTTTCACACAAGTTATTTGACTGAGTTTTGGTCATAAATATTACATTAACTTATAAAATGAAAATGATTAAATTAAAAGACCGTGAAATTCACGACATTATGAATAAAGCAATATTATAATATTGTTTTATTGGTGACGAAACATAATTGATGAATATTTAGCTTCAACTAATAAAAAGTTCAAAGTGGGCTAAGAATGATTTACAAATTGTATTAGAAGACTTTAGATATACATTTATAATATATTAAATATCATATCAAGTGAGAATTATTTTTTTTTTTAATGATTTAAACCTTATTACTATTCAGTTATTTCAATAATACCTTACTTTTCGTTTTTCAACATGTAATAAATGCTACAAAATATGAATTTCGTATTATTAATTATCAATGAATTAAAATTAACATTAATATAGACTCAATGATTATTTACTTAATGAATTTTGATTTACATGAATCTAGAATTATTATAAATGAATTTATTTCTCTTCATATATTTAAGAATTTTTATGGGTGTTTAAATTCATGTATTAGCAATTAATCCTTGTGTACCAAGTGTATTATAAAAACATTGCTCATTTGTAGTATTTCGTCATTACAAAAAAATTGGAATAATAGAAGTTGAGTTTTAAGATTACATTTTTCTTCTCTTAAATTTCTCTCGTAAATTTTATTTTTTTAGTTTGTTTGGAGACTCATCAAATCCTTTCAAAAAATTGATATCAAATATTATTTTTACAATACTTATAAAGTATTTTAAAATAACGTGCAATGTACATTCAATTCTGATTATCGAATATATAAGATGCAAAAACAAAAATGTGATAGTTTGAATCCACTATTTTAAAAGTTTAACCCCATTTCAATGGACAAGTGGAACAACATGGTGATAGAGAATTTATTTTTCAATAATTGCATGTTCAAAAGCATGACACAAGACAATTGGACAAGAGGATATTTACTATAAAATTATAATGGATAATAGATGGTATTGAAGTGAATAGTATTCTTTAATTTTTTATTCAAAAGATAAATAATTGTACTATAAACCGTATAATGATAGTTGACTGTGGGTTTAGGTCGTAAATAACATTCTTTTGCCACCTTAATCAACGATAATGAGCATGTTTGGAAAAAAAAGGTGACTTCTTATTAGTCGGGATCCTATAAATTGTGTGGATCAAAATTCATAAATAACTTATAAATCACACAAGTTGAAAATTAAACGGACTTGTGAATTTTGGACCATACGATTTGTAGGATCCCAACTTATGAGAAAGCAAACCCTTTAACTAGTAATATTCATTAATATGCCAATTTTTTTATACGGTCTAGTTCTATACTATCATTTTGAAACAAAGAGTTGAGCAGCAAGCCCTTTCTAATGTTTAACAGGTGCCCTTTAAAGGTTCGAACATAATATATAATTAGACAACTTTTCTTTCAAAGCAAATTCACTAAATAATTGTTTAATGCAACAATTACCTAAAACATTTGTTATCTTTTGCATGCAATTGTGATGGGATGGAATAATATTGGGATAAGATGAAATAGAGAAATGGTTGGTGGACGATAAAAAGAAGCAATCATTAGCCAATACATCGTACCTAACATGGACATTAACTCGAACTCACATTATTTTCAATCTTGTCGTGCTTACAAATGTCATGGGTAGCAGCCTATAGTTTGGAATATATTTCCTTTAGCACATTCTCTTTATCATGTGTTTTGATTTTATTATGTTGGATTTGTTTACAGTTTTGGGGTTTGGGAAAAAAAACATAGGTGAGAACGCAAATAAAACTTTATAACATCAATACGATTTTCAAGTAAGATAATTGAATCTTATTATTTATCAAGAAAACCCTTCTCTTATTCTTGAAGTATTAACATACGTGTTCGGAACTTTGTGTTCGTCATATCACAATTAGTAATCCTAATTTTATTTGGACGGTCATTTTCGAAAAAATGGTTTTTATTAAACTATCAGCGAGAATTATATGAAAGCAATGAACACTGATGACAACCATAGTTTGAGAAAAATACGTTAGGAATCACGATTTTATCATAGTTCTTCCTATGTAACTCACATTCCATGTTATGATAATTTTTAATATATCCCTAATTCAATTTCTCAATCTTAATTAATAATTTCACTCGGGGAGAATAAAACATATCTCCCCCCATGTGATATCTTTTTAAGAATTACGAATAATATTAAATTCTAAAGAAATTCCCAGACATTGTTATGCAATTTGGAGAAGTATATCTATATATTTACCTAAATCATGAATTTTATCAATGGAGCTAAATTGGTATTTCACCTCTCGGTTGCACACGAGTTCTCAAACTAAACACAAATTTAAGGGTGTCAATTTAGTTCGTTAACTTGACTCCTGACTCGTTAGAATCGAGTTGAAGCTTGGGTCAAACCCCATTTTAGGGCGTTTGCTCTAGCCCATGTGGCTCGTTGAGCTACACAGACCATTTTCAACCCATAACAAGCTGAGCCCAAAAATAAATAAATAAATAAAATTTGTAAACCTTTAAAAAAAAATTGCCTTGTTAAGACAGCTGCCTTAACAAGGCAACACACGTTGCCTTAAGAGGCTTTAAATAATAATAATAATAATAATAATAATAAGTAAGTAAACAAAAAATGAGCCGGCTCAATTCGACTTGTTGACATCCCTACACAAATTGGCCAAATTCATGAAAAGTAAGTTAAAATCACAATAACAACAGTTTGACAAGAAATTCGATTAATTATTAAAACGTGAGTTAAAGCATCCCAACTAAGCTACATTATTTTTCCTAAAAATTAAAATTAGTTAAAACAGATTTTTTTTTTTTGGATAGGTTACACGTCATTTTGACAAAACAAAAGTATGAAATTATGATCATCACCGGGTTTTGAGAATTAATGAGAAGAAAAATGAAACATCGTGTAACGTCCCAGAATTTTTTGGTAATTTTTTAGAACTTTTAATGATTTACAGGATATTCTAATAATTGTTTTCATTTTATTTTTTTTTTTAAAGGAAAGAAATTTATGCTTGCAACTTTTACCTTAAAGTCAAAAATGTTATTCTGAAAAACAAAATATTGCCTTTGGCCCTTTGACCTCCCCTATGGGTGAGGTAGAGAGAAAAACCGTCGGAAAGTATGGAGGTCGGAGTATAAAGAGATAGGGAAAGACAGATAATGGATGAGAAGAAATGATTTTGGGGATTGAAATTGAAATTATAGGGTGCACTGGGGGATGGGGGTCGGAGTTTTATTATATAATATTAAAAAATTGATTTATTACCTGATTTGTGAATAATTAAACATCATTCTCGATTTTTGCACAATGATCTATAAAATCAGGTTGTGGTGTAATTTCCACTACTTCATTTTGCGCAAAGATCCAATCGATTATCAGACTCTCCCAAAAGTCCTAAACCAAATAATTTTGATTTGGGCTGTTCAGCAGAACAGCTCACTTAGGTAATGGAAAGTTTGTGTTTGTAGGGTAATTTGTAGGCCCTGTAGCCCACCCTTTTCGCACAAGGATCCAACAGACCATTTCTGACCCACTGGGCTGAGACTATTTGGGTTGAGCACCACAAGAGTCCACTTGGTTTTGGGTCGTTTATCGTGAAATTTATGGGGAACAATATATATTTAAGGTGTTTAAAATATAAAATGAAAAAAGATGTTCTAAAATTTCAAAAATCAAGTCATGATTATGACATTGTTTGATCCTCATTCTTTTTTCTCTTCTTTTCAATCATACATTATTCGATAAAATAATATTACACACAACCCAAAAAATTTTCTTTCATTTTTAACCACACATTCTCCATCTATCTACTATTTCAAAATATTTTTTACACCAAAGAAGGGCTCAGACAAGCCCTAAATACATAATTAAAAATATTTTATTAATTAAATATATTAAGATCATAATATTATACAGTTTATGGTCACATTTACGTACTAATCACTATAATAGAATGTTACAGTTACAAATTACAAATTTTATATGTCAAAACTTATTTATCGATTACCAATTATCAAATTAAGTCAATATTATTTCTCGATTACAAATTATAAATTTTATTGGTCACAACTTATTTATCGAACACATTATCAAATTAATAGATCGCGCATTCTTTCTCGATCAACAATCATATATTTTATATATCACAACTTATTTATCGATCACAAATTATCAAATTAATAGAACATATATTATTTTTGGATCATAAATTATAAATTTTATAGATCACAAATTATCAAATTAATTGTTCACAACTTAACAAATTGTGAGTCATGATTATAAATTTAGGTTCAATCTCACTTTCTTAGATCATATTATTTATTGATCACAAATTATCTATTTTATCGCTTACTTATTATTTATTGCTCACAATCATTCATATCATTAGTCATAAACACTTTCATCCCATCCGGTCCCATCCTAACACAACCACTCCCAACTCATCGGTCATCACCAACATCGACCTAACACCGTGCTAGCACCATCACCGCCTGCACTATCGTTGCCACACGACCACCACCACCTCACCATCAATGTCAGCAAAATCACTACCTACATCATCATCATCATCAGCACCATCATTTACAAATCACCAACAATCATCAGCAAAAACTATCTCCAGACTCCGACTAAGCAGCGAATCGGAAGATGAAACAACCCAAAAACCATCTTCATCATCGTTGCAGCCGCCTTGCACAACAACGATGGTCTCTCAGCGATGATCTTTCATGTGTGATGAAGAGAGAGAAGAGATGAGGGGATAGAGAGAGGAGAATGTTTTAGGGTTTGGTAGTGAAATGGGATGGGATGGGATGGGATGGGGTGGGGATGAATATAAAGATATTAATATTATTATTAATATTAAAAAAGCTGAATTATCACTTAATTTTTGAATTAAAAACTTTTAAACGTGATTTTTGAATTCAAAAGCTAAAAAAGTGGTGGTTATTTCCGCTTAAATAAATATTCTTCTTCTCAGTTGGAGTGGTCATTCTGGACTTTAGCATTGAACCACTGAAATTAAAAATAATAAATCAAATTTGAATTATAGTCGTCAAAATTCATTTCAAGCAAATACAGAGAGAATACATATTCCTCCATTAGTCCAATCAAATGCAATACATTCTAGTTGTATTAAGCAATTTGGGATAGCTCAACAGCAGCTTAGAATTCTAATTATAAGTAATTTTACTTTTAATTGCTTCGAAGCAGTGAAAATTTATCCAGTATACACGGGCTTTGTTCTTTTAATTTTAGGGCCTCTTTGATGTGAAATAATTGGATTTAGGGGTCGGTGGGCCGATTTGAATATTTCAATACTTGAACATAATTTATTACATTTTGCGTATTTTGTAAATGAAATAATTTTGATCCACATTATTATTGGAATCTAACGTAAACATAAACCATTTGGGTCAACGTATTTCATTGTTTTAAGTAGAATTCATTTATATCTTTTGAAAAGCCCTGTGACACCATTTGTAATTTTTTTTTTTAATATTGTTTTACTACTCTTATTTTTGTTTATTTAAAAAGAATGAAAAGATGAAGGGAACGACGAGTTTTGCTACATAATTAAAAGGTACGGAAGGATTATGCTAAAAAATATTGAGAATATATTTATAATATTTTGCAAAGGTTAATGACGAAAGATAAAAAAATTCAATTATATAAATTTTGTTTTCCTAAGCAAGCAATGTAGTTGAAGAATATTAAAATTCAAAGTCTTTGTACTTTTATTCTGATGAAATTTTACTTTTTTTTTTTTCCTTTTAACTTAAAAACTCGATTAGAATCAAATCAATACATATTTACGACATGATCTACAATGAGTCCGAAACAACATTGCACAATATTATGAGTTAATAAAATAAAAAAATATTTATTATATTATTTTTTATATCATTGGCCCGCAAATATTAATTAAATCTAGTATTGCTTTTCTAAAATTTTCCTCAAGTTTTTTTTAGGCCCTCTCTCTTTTTCTTCTATTGTGAGCTTCAACCTACTTCATCTTATTTATGTGACATAAAGAATTTGATTAACAAGTTCTAGCTACCACACATGCCTTGATTAAGAAGAGTTATCCATAAAGTGAAATCTCTTGCTCAAACAAAATATAGCATGAATCCTAAGATATGAGACAAATGATTCTATCCTACTTATGACGTATGTTATTTCTCTTAATTTGTTATAGGAATATACATTTATTTTATAATTGAAATATATAGTGGAATACCCAAAAATTGCTTTTATATTTAAGAAGGATAAGAAATTGAAGCCAAGTTTATATATACTTCGTTTTTATTTAAATTAAATCATGTTTTCTTTTGTTTGGCATTCAAATAGGTAAAATTTTGTCCAAACGATTAGGTTTTAGTTGATTTTGTAATTGAAAAATTCTGTGAATAAAATGACTTAATTTGATAGGATGTAATAGTTCAAGGAATAATGTGCAATTTGTTCAAAAGTTAGTTAGTAGGTCTAGAGTTTCGAGTTTGGAACGGTGAGGAAAACGGCGCGTGATTTCGTTGGACTGTCGCCAAGGGTTGAATCGAACTACAAAAGTAGAAATATCGTCGCTAGACCGTCACCCTTCATTCGCTCAAGCGATAGGCTGTCGCGAGCCATCGCTCGAGCGACAGTGCTATTCAGGAAATTTTATTTTAAGATAGCAAGGTTTTTTATCCGACCCATTCGTTTCTTGACATACCTATAAATATCAGAACTCACATGCACGTTTTTTCCAAGGTTGAATATTGAGAGAAAAAGTCTAGAGAGTGAATCCTTCACATTATTGCTTTCAACCTTCATCTTGTGTGAGATCTTTTAAGAGAAAACACCAGTTCTAAAATCCAAATACCAAAAATTACTTTCTCTACATCTAGTCAGAGTTCTGAAAATCGAAAAAAGTTGACAGGAGTTCCTGTTTGTGAAGAACAGGTTGTTCTTTGTGATCCACGAGAGATAAACGAATTTACAAGGCTTGAAGTGCTGCAGGGTAGCAGATTTCACGAAGAGCTTTGGCAACAGCAGCTAAAGATTGGTGCAGGGGAGCACGAAATCCATGGAGAGTTGTAAGGAGTGCAGTCGAGTGATCAGATAGTACGAGTCGTCTAGTCTGGTAAACCGTATGTTGTCAAATTCGTTTATAGTGGATTGACTGACAAAGTGGCCGAAATTTTTCCCAATTAAGTTTCTTCGTCATCATTCCGGTGTTTGATTTACTACTTTACAATTTGTTGTTTATTATAAAAAAAAACAGCGATAACTTAACTTAGGACAAATTGACTAGAATATTTAACCATCTAGTTAAGAATTAAAAGTAACTTGTTGCTGTTTAATTCGTCATATATTTTAAATTCCGCATATTACACCTATTCACCCCCTCTAGGTGTTGTTAGGGTCGAACTACGCGTTTCACAATTGGTATCAGAGCCTTACATCGATTCCTGACCCTTTTTACATATACTAGATGAGTCAGTCTTTGTCCGTGCCTCCGTTCTTCGACAGAAGCAATTATGCCTACTGACAAGTTCGAATGACAGCTTTTATTAAGGTTTTGGATAAACGTATTTGTGAAAAAAAATGTATACCTAATAGGTACATCTTGTACTTGTGTTCGAAGCCTACTTGACTTGAGTAATTAAGCCTACGAGGTTTTCATAACTTGGTGCCTACGGTTATCTGACTTGGGTTAACCGACCTAAAACTCGTTACAGGGATCATTTTAGTCGCTGAATGAACACGAGTCTGTATATAAAATGACGAGAATAGCGATAAAAATGCTATATGTTCATATTTAGGAGGAGAAAATAAAATTTATCATATAATTGAGCTCGTTTTCAGGTCCTTAAGCTAATTCAGGTCGGACTTTCATTAGTAGGGATCATACTTATTTAACAAGTGATGTTTGCATGTTCTTTCTCACAAATTTAAGGTTTGGAGTCATTTTTACGAGAAAATAGTGGTACTTTACACACATGGGTCATTTATACACTTTACTCATTCTTGAATTTAACTGAGTACGTGGGCAAGGTCTTTTGATAATGCTCTACTTGTGATTGCAAGCTTGATTGTAATTATCACCGTGTCGAGAGCTTGAGTTACTTAAATTTACATATTAATGTTAAAAAAAAATGCTAGTTTCTTTATTTTTGAATTTTTTGTGCTATTTTTGTCAATTGGTGTACCGTTAGCTTATCGTTGGAACAAGCTCGAGCGACAGCAACAGAAGCTTTCTCGTTCACTTATCGCTCAAGGGTCGCTCGAGTGACAGACCGTAAGTTTGCATTTTAACGTTATTTTTCAGGGTTTTCACGCGCTTTTCTTCATTTTTCCCTTCAAATTCGTCAAAAATTTCTCCAACCCACCTCCAATTTGAGCTTTGCCCATTCTTTAAACATTTTAAATCATACATTGGTGGTGCCATCTTATCAATTCAACAACTTTCAAAGGTAAATGTTGGCATTTGTGGTTTTTTCGCTATTTTTGCGATTTTCGTTGAATTTTTGCATTGTTTGGCCATTACTGAGTGTATGCTTGACATTGAGCGATATGTTTAGGACCATGTGATAGATTTTCATCACTTTTGCACGATTTTGCAACTCACATTGAGGTTCTTGGATTTTTTGGCATAATTTTGGCATGATTCATTATACATTGAAGATCGTTGAGTTAATTGAATGTGTTTGTGTGTTGAATGTGGTGTTTATGAGTGGTGATGGGAGTTGTGAATGTTGGGATGATTGCTTTGGAGTAAAACTTTGTTTCATGTCGAGATTGTCCTTTGGTTGATCGAACTTAGGTGTTTGAGTTTGGGATAGATGGTCGTTTGTTGTTGTCAGGTTTTTTGATCGTGGGAGTTCTTTGGTGTTGGAGTCGTGTGCTTGGTTTGGTAATGCATGGTCAGGTCATGTCGTCCGACACCACGTCCCTACGTCTAGACATCATGGCATGTGTCATGTCTTCACATTACTTACGTCTAGGCATCACTGCATGTCATCATGTATTCATGATAGGGTGCTTCTGCTCCCATTGACCCTTCGGTTGCTCTCTTGGTACAGATGACCCTGTTGATCGAGCAGCAGACTCGGATGATGACAGAGATCACATAACTGCGTACTTCTGATGATTGACACAATGCTGAGTTGGCTACGCTTCGGGGTGCTGTCGAATACATTCAGCGTGGTCTACGGTGGATTTGTCGCCACTGGGATGATGCTTCCGAGGAGATGACAGACTCCGATGATGCTGCCGGTACTTCCTAGTTCTGGATATAGATTTTGATTTTTGACATAGGAGGAGAGTAGACAGCTAGATTTTGTTTTGGTTGAGCTTACATGATGTATCTTATTATCAGAAATCTGGATGTAATTATCTGTTTACATATATATAATGACATTGAATTCTGCAATTTATGTCCGATGGGTCGTTGGGGGAGAGACATGATACTTATATATTGCCTATCTGTTTCTACATCTGAACATTCATATTTTTTTTGGCATTTATATTTTCTTTATCTCTTGTCATTTTGTGACAAAAAGGGAGAGTAGATATTTTAAAGGAAGTAGATATTCTTACTTTCACTACTTGATGTATAACTTTTGATTTCAATTCTGCTAATCTAAGTTTGATGTTTTAGTAGTATCAATGTATTTTCGTGGTATGTTGGGTTGCATTGATACCATGCCTTAGTTTAGCTTGTAATATAAAACTGAAAATATTCTTTATAAGTTACAATTGCTTAAATGACACTTACAATTGAACTGTTTTGAACTTTGATTATTATTGATCATGTCTTCCACACATTTCATATTGGTATTTGAGTTGTCTATTTCAGGAAATAGACACTGCAGTGTTCGTTCAAGATAGTTGTTAGTTGAAGGTTATTTTATTGTTTGAGACTGTAAACTGTTATTTGATTACTACCTTGACATAGATTATTGTTTTGTCACAAAATGTCAAAGGGAGATTTTGTTAGGTTTTTGTTGAATTTGTAATTGGCAAATTATGTGGACAAAATGACTTAATTTGATATGATGTAATAGTTCGAGAAGTAATGTGCAATTTATTCAAAAGTTAGTTAGTAGGTCTAGGGTTTCGAATTTGGAACAAGAAGGAAAACGACGTGGGATTTTGCTGGACTGTCGCCAAGGGTTGGCTCTAACTATAAAAGCAGAAACATCGTCGCTAGATCGTCGTCCATCATTCGCTCGAGCGACACACTGTTGCTAGGCCCTCGCTCGAGCGATAGTGCTATCTGAAAAAATTTTATTTTACGATTTCAAGACTTTTTACTCGACCCATTCGTTTCTTGACCTACCTATAAATATCAGAACTCACCTGCACGTTTTTTCCAAGGTTGAATATTAAGAGAAAAAGTCTGGAGATTGAATCCTTCACATTACTGCTTTCAACCTTCATCTTGTGGGAGATCTTTTAAGAGAAAAATATCAGTTCTAAAATCCAAAATACCAAAAACCACTTCATCTACATCTGGTTAGAGTTCTGAAAATCGAAGGAAGTTGACAGGAGTTCCTGCTGTGAAGAACGTGTCGTTCTTCGTGATCCACGGGAGATAAACGAATTCACAAGTCTTGGAGTGCTGCAGGGTAGTAGATTCCATGGAGAGTTTTGACAACAGCAACTAAGGATTGGTGCAGGGGAGCACGAAATCCACATAGAGCTGTAAGGAGTGCAGTCGGGTGATCAGATAGTACGGGTCGTCTAGTCTGGTAGACTGTTCTCCGTGATCATTCCGGTATTTGATTTACTGCTTTATAATTTGTTGTTTATTATAAAAAACTACTGTAATTCAACTTAAGACAAATTGACTTGAATGTTTAACCATCTAGTTAAGAATTAAAAGTGACTTATTGCTGTTTAATTCGATTGCTATCTAATTCGTTAGATAGTTTAAATTCTGCATATTATACCTATTCACACGCTCTAGATGTTGTTAGGGCCGAACTACGCGTTTCTCACAAACAGAGAATTTATATGTATATCATGAACTCTTGGGAGGAGTCATTATGATTTAGTTAATAATATTTTTTTTCAATAATCCAAAATTTAAAAGTGATTGTGATTTTGATGTTAATATTGTGTTTCGTGGTCTGAACTCCAAAATTTCAAAGTTAATGAACGCGTGATTTAATGGACATCTTATAATGATGAGACTATAAATTCAAGTTGAATATAAGTGCAAATTTAGTTACACACATGCATTCTTTCTCAGTTATGTTCAATTATCCCAAAAGGTTAAATATAGACATCATGATACGATTCTAACATCCTCGCAATAATTCTGAACTTGAAATTGAATTATTCTGAATCTGAATTGTCGGTAGACTGGATGGTCAATTATCCTCAATGTCAGTTGTCTATATATTCAGTCCAATATATTGTTGGCCATATAGGTCCATGTTTTAAAACTAATTCGAGTGTTAATATCAATGGTTAGAAAAACAAATATATTCATTCAATTTTAAAAAGTGAATTAGGAAAATCAATTAAACTCATCTAGTTAGACTATCGTAATGTATTTAAAATTTTTAAATTTTTACCCGTAAATCAATCAAATTTTGAACTAATTCTCAATTTATTTGATTGGTCCAATTTGGTTTTGTTACTATGGGCATGAATAAAGGGTTTAGTAATCATGATCATGATCATGATCATGATCATGATCATTTTGAATGTGATGGTAGGAAATAATCCAAAGAGAAGAAAGTAGGAAAAAGAAATCCTAATAACCAAATAAAACAATTGTTTTCCTTAAATTTCACTCATACAAATTGTTGGCAAGCATCAAACAATGCTAAAACATGTTTCAAATTCCCAAGCAATACCCCCAAAACCCGCATGGAAAGTTCTGAACACATAACTCACGTTTCAGTTCCATTCAATCCTCAATCCCCACAAAACAAAAAATTGACCAAGGCCAGTTTCGTCATTTTAACTACCTTCAACCCTTCACCTCCTGTCACTCTTTCCACGCCTCGGTCTGCTAAAAATTTAGGACGTGTTTCGCGGAGATGAATATGAGTGAAAAACAAAAGGATGGAAATTATTTTCAAGAAAAATGAATTTCTTGCAAATATTATATATAATATTAAATGTTAATTATATATTATAATTAACAGGTTTGGCTCCCAAGGTACTACACCTCAAAGCCGTCTTCCCCTCATTCTTAGGCCAGCAAGCTCTAACAATTTGCACACATGCATGCTATGAGTAGGATGTTAAGGAGAATACCTGCATATGATCGTATCATTAGTGCACTCTTTGGTAAAATAGGTATGAGGCCTAGCTGTTAGCGTGCTTGCTGTGCCGAATGGGGAGATAAGCATTCTCACTGCATGACATTCTTCCCCATTCGAATTCGCTTACGTTCTCGTAGCGAGAAGTGAGTTTCGCATCAACACGCATTCGTCTCATTGCAAGAATAATAATGGCACCACCTCCACATGGACTGGCATTCACAAACCCGCAGTAACTCGTACTTACCGCATTCGACACCAACCTTCACCCTCTGCCCCTCTGAGCATTAGTTCATCGGATAGATAGCCTTCAAACCGCAGCGCCTCAATGCATATTGAATAAAATACACAATCTTCGTCATTATGCCCTGCAATGTGCGCTCCTCAAAACTTATTGAAAGACACAAAGGCAATTGCGCAACGCTGCCCTTTTT
>CAIGRB010149635.1:1834-48420 GCA_903798255.1 Fraxinus quadrangulata
CCAAGAATAAAACTATATGGCTTTCCTTCCAACAATGTACAAATCTAGATAAAATACAAAGAAAAGAACGAAATCTACAAGCAATTTTTACACACGGACTACGCAAGCAAAAATTTACCTAGAGCATATTTTTAGTATACAGTACTAGATATGATTTAACATGATTATAAATAAGATTTTAATTTTTTTCTCGTTTCTTCTTTCTATCGCATCATCCAAAAATTGTATATATCATCCCTTAATTCTTTGTCTGGGATCCTGAAAGCTCCAATCTCTTCTCATCGCACTACTTCTCGCCAATCTTGGCGTGAAGTTTTCACCATCGAAATAAGCAATTGGTCCATTCTTATGAACACGATGAGGCGACATATTCATGGCATGATTATAAGGTGGCGGCTAATTTGTCAACCACAGGTAGTGGTGGATTCGGCTCGGCCCGTACCCGCACAAGCTCACGAGCCGAGCTTGTGGCTCATGGACCACGAGCCGAGCTTGGGTTTTTTGCGAGCTCGGCTCGTGCCCGAGCTCGCCTCTTGCGAGGGGAGCTTAATCTAGGCTCGTCGGCTCGTCCTTTTTTTAAAACAATTTTATAAAAAAAAAAAAAGATAAACTCTCATCCTCTATCAGAGCTTAAGACCGGCTACTTCAATTTCGAGTAGGCGGAGTTAAAAATTGTACACGAACAATTTGTTGTGTATACAATTTTTTTAAAACAATTATAAAGGTATGAAAATAATATTTTGTGATGAATACAGTGAAATTAAATATCACTTACTTGATTACATGCAATTTCGATATATTTATCTTGAATTCAATAATTAGCGTCTTTCCAATCCTTCACGTACATTAACGCTTTCAAAATATTTTCTTTTAGTCGACTCTCGACCTCAGAGAAAACCCTCTTTTCTGCACTAAAAGCATACTCCGAAACTACAGTGCTAACCAGAGGTGTTAGTAGATCTTTTGCCATTGCAGAAACTACAGACCATCGACGTTCATAATTTCGTCAGAATTCAATTACCTCTTCTGAACTTTTTCTAACTGCTTTGTTAATAGGCAAAGTATGACTAAAGTAATCAATTAATTCAGATGACAACACATTTGGACTATTACTTGAAATTTGAGTACATGCAGTGGAAGACAAACTATTACTACTACTATTAGAGGAACCACATGCATATGGAGTTGAATCAATCTATAGGAGTTCATGCTTTCAAATAAATTTAAAACCCCATCGTCGTCATCTGTTATATTAGTGTGATGAATAGTTGTATGTACATGAGTATTATGTATACCCATTCATGAAGCATATTCTTTATACATTTCACATAAAGTTTGTTCTAAATTCCTATAAGTAATAGGTCCGTTAAAAGTTAATGCATTTGAAATTTGATTAATAAAAAATTTAGTACCCCATAAATTATATCGGTGATCCATGACGCATGCTAACAGAAATAATATGAGCAAGTGTTCCCAATATTTTCTAAATTTTAATTTCATGAAAAATATAACTGAACTAAAATCGGGATCATCTTTAAATCTATAAAAAGCCATAATAATTATATACAAACGTTCAAGAACCATACAATTAGTAGGATAATAAACAACAAACAAAATATTTGTAGAATCATAAAAATTTGTCAAAATTTTTTTAATTTTAAAAACTAAATGCCAATCGTGCTCATTTAAAATAGTATAGTCGTCTCTAATAGGCCTATTGTTATAAAATTCAGTAATTAAATGTTCAAAACCTTTACATGATTTTACTAATAAGTATGTGGAGTTTCATCTATGCCTTACGTTACTAATAAATATTTTTGTATGCATCACCCCAGTTTGGACACAAAATTTCTCAAATGCTTGTTTTATACTAGGTGCAATCGTGATATATACTAATACATTCCTAATTCGTTGAATTTCATCCTTAACATATTTTAAAACGTCTTGTACTATTAAATTAAAAATATGACAAATACATCGAATATGAAATAAAAAAAACACCGAAATCGGGTTGAAGCACCCTACGCAATCTATCGATTATACGCTTATTCACACTAGTGTTGTTGAATATAAAAGAACGAATTTTACTATCGCATTTATATTATCTAATAATGTTCATAATAACATTAAATATATTGTTAGCATTGTGCGGGAACTCTATAATTTTAAAATTAATAATATTTTTATGCAAGACCCAAAGTGGGTCTATATAGTNAAGTATTTTATGCAATTTATCGATAACAACTTTATTTACACTAGCGTTGTCAAACATAAAAGAACGAATTTTACTCTCGTATTTATACTCTTTAATAATATTCATAATAATATTAAATATAGTTTGGACGTTGTGCGGGTACTCAATAATTTTAAAAGCAATAATTTTTTTATGTATGACCTAAAGTTGGTCTATATAGTGTGCACTTGCAGCTATATAACATTTCTTATTAATCATTTCTCACATATCCGAAGTTAAAGATATCACACCCCCATATTTTTCTAAATCCGCAATCAATAGTTTCTTTACATTAAGAAAATATTCAATTATATCAGAACGAAGAGTATTTCGACTTACCCCAACGTACCTCGGTTGAAGATATTGTTTGACGTAATTTACGAAATGTTGGTTGTCCGTTATTGTTAGTGGCAACTCCATTGCGACAACGAACTTCACCATTCTCGTTCAAACTTCCTCATCCGAATACATTCACTTAGAAAGTGCGTAGTAGTAGCACTGGCGCTTGGAGTATCAAACTGCAGTTGCGTTTGACCAGCTGGAAGAAGCCCATGTTTGGCAGCACAGTTTTTGTAGTGACGATTGAGATGGGTAGTTTCAATGCCTTTTTGTCATGTCAGTTGTTGTTTGCAGTATTTACATACTGCTTTGGTTTCTGGAAGTTTATTGACCACATGACTAGTTTGAACCAATTTAAAATGGTCCCGACATTTTATCCGCTTCTTCCCTTTCTCTTATCTCTTACATCGAGAATATTTAATGTAGGTTCTTCATCTTATTCCAAATCAATTGGAACACTAAGATCAATATCAACGTCATCCAAATCAATTGGATGGCTATCTTCATGAACGTCGAAATATTGAATATTTTCTGGAATGGGTAATTCATTTAGACCGGCGAATTTATTCCCTAATTGACTTTGGATATGTGTTTCGCCTCTGACACAGAACAAATTTTCAACAAACGATCGTGAATCCATTTGTGAATAATATAAATTAAATGTTGAAGACTTGAAATAGAATGTAAAAATGTAGAATTGAAAAGTGAATGAAAATTATGTAGNGTGTATAAAAAGAATTGTAAAATCAAGATAATAATATAAATTAATGTAGAAGATGATTAAAAAATGAATGAATGATATTGTTGATTTTGATTTGTAAATTGCAAAGAGTAGAGTAGAGAATGAGAAATTAATATTGATGGTAAGTTTGGTAGAAAAAAATATTGTAATTGATGGATATTTATAGGAGAAGTAAATTAGAAAATGAAGAAAAAAAATTATAAGTGACCAAATGGTCACTGAATTGTGACCGGAACAGTCATTGAATTTTTCAGTGGCCGTTCCGTAACTTTTATATATATATATACGAGCCACGAGCTGAGCGGCTCGTATTAAGGGATGAGCCCATGAGCCTCGAGCCAGGCTCATGAGCTCGAGGCTAGTGGGCTCATCGTAACGAGCTCTGCTTGTCTAGCGAGTCGGCCTGCTCGGCTCGTACTCGAACTCCTTTTTGTCAAGCCGCTCAAATTGATTGTCACCTCTAACCCCATGCTCAAATGTGGTTTCCCCACATTAATGAGTTGAAATTTTTCATGATCTTTGTCTGAATCCGTCCTTCTCACGGCTTGGCAGTTGAGGCAATTCAGACTCATAATTAATGTTGTTATAAATTATGTATTTCTTGATTAATTCCTAGTGAAAACAAATATAATATCCTGTGGATAATTAATTGAGAGAAGTGTAAGAGAGAAAAAGAGAGAATACAATGTTATTAAATAAAGTTGGCTGCCAATGTGTTTTATTTCCTTAATTTCTCCTTTATCACAGCCTATAATTGTGCTTTGAATATATTCGTAAAAGAAATCTCAACCATTGTTAGGTTGATAATATTTGAGGTTGTTGAGTGCAAGAAAAAAAAACAATTTAATCTGAATTATTGGTGAAATAAAGGATTGATTACAAAAGTTGTTGCCACTATCTTTTATGATCCATGTATTCTTTTTCTTATCTCTCCACTTTCTTTTGTAATACAATTACTTAATAACCTTATTTGGTTTAGCTAAAAAATTGATAAAAATCTAAGCTAAAGTTAACAGTTAATTTTAACCACATATTTTTATAAGACCCACAATTTTTATCAACTTTTTAAGCGTACATTTCATTAACTTTTATCAAAATCTTCTAAAAATTTAATTTTTAGCAAAACAAAAAATGGGCAATATAGAGAATGATGGAGCATTCTTGACATGAACTATGTTTTATATGCAAAGATTCTAACAAATGAAAAAACAATTCAAGAACTGCTATTTTATTATGGTTTACTAGTAACATATTCTCTTAGTTTTCTGTAAAATAAAAAGGTTAACAAAAACTATTCTGTATTTTTTTTTTAATTCTTTAACGGAAACTTAAGGGAATATGCACAAAAATATGAGAGGAGAGAGAGAATATGTTGCATGTATAGAGTAAGAATATGTAAATTGTAATTTTCAAATAACATAAGAACTTGAACTATACAAATCTCGATTTTATTTTATAAATGGAAAAAAAAAAGATACTACTGTATTTTTTATAGGCCATAGTATCCTTCTCTTCCATTAAGTACTAAAAAATTGAGTATCTCCAGAAGTGAATTTTTCAGTCACTCCGATAATTTGAAAAATACGCATTTGGTGACATTTTGATAATAAAGTCATCATTGTCTTTTGGGAGTTCATATTTTTTTATCCAAAACTTACGTCTCTTTAATTGTTACCTAGGTACATTTTTGACCCTTCAAGATATTCTCTTCTTAGTAAATGAAAAGACGACAACAAGTTTTTTACACATCGACATCTTCTCAATTACTATGAAAACATGAGATGCCGAGTTATCAAGATAGCAAATTCGGAACAACATATCTGAAATCTCCTAATAATAGTGTGACATAACTTGAGTGTATAAAATACATAATACTGAATCACAAAGCATCTCATGCTTTAAAATTTCTGCAAAACAAAAAATTAAATAAAAAAAGAAACAATGAATGAGAAAAAAAAAGCTATGCTTTGGTGTTGTTTCCACCGGAAGCCTCGCCGAGACTTCTATAGCCGGTGGCTGATTTACTTCTGTGATCTCCAAAAGTTGTACAGCTTCTGCTCCAATTATGTCCTCTCATAATTTCTGTTTTCACATTTTCTGGTAATCTCAAACTAAACTTATCTCCTTCTTTTTCTTTACTCCTAACTATTGAATGCCCAGTTGAATGTGATCTACAAAATATTTCTGCCTCATTCTCTACTTCAAAATTTTCACCTTTAAAACTCACTCTTTTTGCATCCTCATTGTCTTCCTTTATTGTGATGGTGAAGCTATCTTGTAATGCCTCATTTTGAGTGGTTTCATTCATGGCATTGCCGTGGATGGACACTGGAGAGTACTTCACCGGAGACTCGTCCGGCAAGTTGAGGTTGCGACGGCAGACGGGACAAGTTTTGTGTGATTCAAACCAG
The DNA here is from genome assembly GCA_903798255.1 of Fraxinus quadrangulata. Lineage (NCBI taxonomy): Eukaryota > Viridiplantae > Streptophyta > Magnoliopsida > Lamiales > Oleaceae > Fraxinus > Fraxinus quadrangulata. Next base: position 7,560 of record CAIGRB010149635.1, read on the forward strand.
AGGTCAATACACTCTTGATGAAATACATGGCAACATGATGTCAAAAGGCGAAGTGAATCCTCATCTTTGAAATCTACTAAGCAAATTGCACATTCTAAGCCATATTTTTCCTTTCTATAGTCTTTAACGGTTGAATATGTAAAAGTAGGAAAAGATTGTATTATCAATATATCAAGACCATTAGTGGCGGTTACAGAGGCGGTCGGCCTGCTGACCGGAGTTCCGGTGGGACTATGCCGGAGGTGCCATGTGTATAGTATATTTTGTATGAAAAACCTAGAGAAATATAAGGAGAAAAAACCAAGAAAGAAGAAAATAAGGAGAATAACTATGAGAATAATGGTAATAGGTTGATATGAATATTTTGCTTCCGATGGCACGGCATCGACGGGGCCGGTCGACATTGATTTACCGGTGAAGGTAGCATATGTATTAAGTTTAGGTGTTATGGATGAAGAGAAATAGTGAAGAAATGAAGGAGAAAATATGGCTAATAAGTAAAAAGTTGGTTTATGTTTGATGGACAGAATTAGGGTCTTGAGCGAGTCTGCATGTGAGAAAGGCGAGGACTTTGGGTCTGAATATTAGTATTATTGGTCAGAAAACCACTAATATCTATCCAACTCATGATCTCCTTCAAAACAGGAACATCTTCCACTTGTAACTTAAAACAAAAGATATTGGTGATCTTTTTTTAAAAAAAAGCCTTTTTTTTTTAACCGACATTCGACAAACATTATTAATCAACATCGGCTTGAATTAGAGGCGAAATAATATTATGCGCATATGTATAGGGAAAGTAGTAGCAAAGGAAGTTAGGAAATGTACGACTTTGTTTCCTTCTCGAAAAATAAAACAATAAGAGAACCAACACCTACTTCTATGAGCATTAAAGCAATTTTAGCAAATTAAACTAGATATATCTTGTACACTTCGGACGACCCTCAATGCATCAAACTCGACTATATGTACTTGTAAAGCACACTCCTTTGCAAAAAGAAGAAGATTTCGTAGAGCTAGACCCCACTGCAAGATTGAATTAATACTACTACGGCTGATGATCAGCGACCCAACGTAGTTTTAAATATGTACAATCTATATTAGCCAGTTTGGAGACAAAAGATCGGGCCATTATTGAAGCAAGTGTTCTCTATAGTTGATTGTTGATATATAGTTGGAGGAGCATCTAGCGATCAAGTATTGATACATCTATTATTGAAGCATGTATGCCATTACTTTTAAAACGCTTAAGAACTTGGAACTATGGTTAAATCACCCATGATATTTATTGTAATAACTGTAATTCTTACACGTATCTTGATCTCTAAGTTAGATCATTTTTTAATAATTCGAGCATTTTAGATTCGATTATTGTTGATTTTTGTTCATCGAAATTCCCAAACTAGAGTTGCATCACTGAAATCGGCAAGAAGATGTGAATAAATCGAGGTAGGTACTGAAGTGAAAGTTGTTAATATTCGTCAAACTACATAGCATGCATAATTTTCAGACGAGAGAATGAAAGAGTACCTAAACATCAATTCAAAACGACTATTCATTTTCTTGGGTAATAGAATGACAATGTACTAGTATGACACATCTCTTTGAATTATCAATTCTCAATTGGCTATGTCGTTTTTCAATTTACATCTAGAAATAATTCCCTTTGAACTCCAAAAGTATTTCTGATTATGTATATCAAGTTATTTCTACGGCCAAAAAAAGCTTAAAATGTAGCAATAAATTTTATTAAGTGAAAACATTAATTATATTGTTGGTTCTGTATAGGATAATTATATTCCCACCATAATTTTTGTTCAAACTGCATTTTAACTGTAATAAAAGTTCTTAATTTTTGTTCATTTGTATATTTATGTCCCAAATGTTTTCAGTAAATTATTATCTTTAAGCTTCAATTAATTAACACATCATGTCTCTAAAGATAATTTCTATTTAAATATATTTTTAGCATGCTTTAAAATGACTAATAAATATTTTTCTCAAAATTTTGTAGTTTGTAATTTGTTATATTATTTAAAAATAGGTTTAATAGCAGAAAAACCTCTACAAACTTGATCATGCGCAATATACCCCCTTACCTATTAAAAATCGTAGAAAATATCACTGTTTGAAATTTTTTGTTCGAAATACCTCCATGCCGTCAAGATCCATCAACCATGTTGTTAAATCCCATTAAATATGGGGAAAATGGATAAAATAGAAAGGACAAAATTGTCATTTAGTATTTTCCTTTTTAATAGAACCCACATAAAACCATTAGAGGAGATATATTGGGCTTAATAGCATTTCATTACCTGCAACCAACTTCGTCTTTTTCGTCCTTAGCTGCAACCACTTCATCCTGCAATGGACTCTCGTCTATACATGTGTGGAATGGAGTTTCAACAGAAGACTTCGTGGATAGTAGCGAACTCAGGAAGAAGGTTCTTCACATGCACACGATACCTAGTAATGGAAACCCAAACATAATTTCAATTTTTTACTGAATACGTTGAAGCTATGATTTTTTATTTTTTTATAGCAAAAGGGTACTTCTCGTGGTTTGACCCACCTATGTGCAGTAGATATGTGGAGATCATACCTAGGTTACTAAGATCCAGGAATGCACTTGAACAACAATTGTTGGAACTGTAGAGGCAGAGTAGTACTTTTAGATTTAGGTCTTAGGTTTCTATATAGGTATGTAGTGTTGTGGGTTTTAGTGGAAAATAAAGTTTCAATCGCCTTGTAGATTTTTGTACTGAATGGATGTTAATAAATATTGTGATTTTGTGCACAAGTTTTGTAAGTTAGATGTTCAATGAGATGTTCTAATTTCTTCTTACCTTGCTGTTCATTTGTATTTAGCTATATGACACAGCATGTAATCTAAATTCGTTTTAGAAAACCCCCATAAACATTGAATATGTTGTATGAAACAACCCTGAAAACGTTTAACAGTGTAATATACAACCCTGTATTATAGTAAACTTGAGGCATTTAAACCCTACATTTATATATGTTTTCACAAATCCACCTTGGAATGACGAAGGTTGTGAATTACAACCATATTCTGCTAAGTCTGTTCAATCCATACAAACAAAATAAAACAACAGTAAACGCAATAGAACCACCAAGAATAGTACATTAACAGAACAAATATTAATAGACTACAGTAAAAAGCGTTCACATTGCGAACTATTAAGAACCAAGAGCATTACAACCATAAAAAAGTAGATTAACAGGATAAAATGATGAGCTAAAAAGTCAATTTCAGTTTGCAACAGATGGTTCTCGTCCTCTATACTTCCTCTTGTGGTGCCAAGAGACACTACATAGAGAAGACCTCATCAAGATTCCCTTCTTTGATAAAGGTTCGGTAGTAGATGTCGTTATGTTGAATGATGTCAGTGTTTCGATTTTTTCCTTTCCTCGCTTCTTCTTTGGTCTCCCGACCTTCTTAGTGTATACCAGAGGTGTCAAAGGATTAAGTCTTGGATTCGGCCATGTATCTAGACTTGTCACTGTGGATATTGTTGGTTTATACGTCTAAATGTATGCTTCTTTCTTATATATATCATCAACATAATCTGTAACATTCTGCATGCCCTATGATTAGGGATGGCAAAATGGCTCGGGTCGCCCGTCGCTCGGCTCGGAACCATGGAGCCCCATTTTAGGACAAATGCTCGAGACCGAGCCAGCCCGAGTGGCTCGTCGAGCCAACTCAGCCAAGTATTAAAAAAAGTTAAAAAAAATAATAATGTAACACTTGAATATTTAAAAAGAAAAAAGAAAAAAATCGACTTAGCTCGGCTCGTAAAGGCTCGAGCCGAAAGCACGGATCGAGTCTAAAATTTTTGGCCGAACAAAAGCTTGGCTTGGGCAAAATAAAAAAGTTTGATCCATTTTTACTGGAGCCGAACCCGAGCTTCGAGTTTCGGCTCGGCTCAACTCGTTGACACCCCTACCTATAATAAGAGTCCCATAATGACATGGCTACACAATATACTTATTAACTGCTACAACCGACATGAACATGTCCTAGCTGTCACGTCAATTGCTTGTAGAGTTTGATTTTCATGGTGTCGTATTTGGAACTTTTGGTTCCTCAAGTAATCAACTTATTCGAACCCCGAAATAGTTGTATTTTTCTAAATGATCTTCACTATTCTTGGACCGACATTTCCCCTCCATTTGCTGCATGACTCCATTCTTGCCATGATTCGTCGCATCAAATACATCTACATTTTTTCCAACATTGACAAAATGGACTTCGCCCGTACATTCAAGATGGTGCTGTTGAAGGACTCCGATAAATTTTTCAAAAGCATATCACAATTATTCCCCATTTTGAAATGTGATTTACTTCAGTGCCCCGTCAATTTCAATTGTGACTACGCCTCTTCCACATTTTTAGGCAAACAACCGATAATGTTCACCTCACCTAAACCACCTTCCTCCACATCAAATATCGGGATGTAATAACCTCCTGTATCACTTTCAGCCCTTCGTTACATGCACAATTCTCTGTAGAAATGGCAAAAAAATCTTGATAAAATCCTCCGGCGGAGATTACTTGCTTAATTGGGTTTTGGGGCTGCATGAAATCTTAAAATTTTTCATTGCCCACGTTTGGTACACATTAAAGTTTTCGTTTTCATTATTCTACTCATTTTCAACCACACATTCTTCAATAAAATAATATTTCCTATCACATTAATAAATTTTTCTACTATTCCAGAATATATTTTTTCAAATAATGTGGCTCAAACACATCTAGATGGTGCTGTTGAAGTACTCCGATAAATTTTTCAAAAGCATATCACAATTATTCCCCATTTTGAAATGTGATTTACATCAGTGCTCCGTCAATTTCATTTGTGACTACGCCTCTTCCACATTTTTAGGCAAACAACCGATAATGTTCACCTCACATAAACCACCTTCATCTACATCAAATATCGGGATGTAATAACCTCCTGTATCACTTTCAGCCCTTCGTTACATGCACAATTCTCTGTAGAAATGGCAAAAAAATCTTGATAAAATCCTCCGGCAGAGATTACCTGCTTAATTGGGTTTTGGGGTTAGGGACAGGGTGGGGGAACTTTGCCCCGAGGCGGGTATGGGTAATGGGTGTCCCGCCCCATTTATTTTTAAATTTTTGTTTTTTAGAATTCAATAATTTAAATGAAAATTTTCACGAAATTTCATTAGTTCTAATAGAAAATAGCAATTAAGATTATTTAAAAAATGTGACAAAAAATAAAAATCTTAGTTTACCAAATATATTTGAACAATTTAACTATTATAAATAAATAAAAAAATATATTATTGTCTCACTCTAATGAGGACAATAAAATGAATTATAAAAAAAAAAAAAATTAAACGGGACAATGGCCTCGCCGTAAACAAGTAACGCTTCGGGGATTATGAGGAAAATTGCCTGACGGGGACCAACCCTAATTCTCTGGGACCTCAGGTACTGGTTCTTGTGGTAATGCATGTGTCTCCATAGGCACAACTACATAAATTTCAAGCAACATATATCCTTTAAGATCCTTCAATATCTCCATCATAGCTGATCCACTACGCAACCTCCTCATAACACTACCAAAATTACCTTTTTGCATCTTAAAGTAAAATTCCAAATGCCCACAGTCTCCACAAACATTCGCAAAAGCTTTGAACCAATCCGTATTCAAATAATCAACCTTCACATAGTCTACAAACATCAATGTACCGTGTTTATACTTCACATCATTCAACTTATTATAAAACACACCCTCGCTGTATATAGTCATTGTGAATTAGTCTATGTATCCGACTGCATGAAAATAACAAGGTTAGTACAAGAAATAGTTCAAGACCCATATCAAATAACATGCACACATGTTTTACAACACAATTCCAACAACGCGTAAAAAAATTGAACAAAAAACTTCATTTTTTAAACCGCAAAAAAGGGAAGCTTACCGTACACATGAGCTTCTTCAAAACCTCAGAGTCTTAAAGCCTCCATTCTCGATAATCACAATGAAACTATAAATATAACAAAAAAATAACTAATTTCAAAACTCCATTCCAAAATTTCACAAATTTCATCCACGCATTTCAAAAACAAAAACTTGCATCTACAACTAATTGTCACACCGTTGCTGAAAAATGATAGTTGTTGGACCTTTAGATGTGTTGAAAGAAACCTCCAGTATCATGGGTGAAGGAGGATCGGATCTTAAAATGTGGGTTAGCAACCGGATTTCTCAACTTCGTGTTTGCTCGTCTTACGCAAAACCTCCTTGATGGTTTTCTGTGGGTTTTATTAAAGAGGAAAATAAACTTACGATTTTGCCCTTTATATTTTATTCATTTTTTCCTATTTACTGGAATTTAACGGCACACTTGACGGATCTTGACGACATTGGTACTTTCAACAAAAGATTTCAAATAAAGACATTTTCTGCGATTTTCAATAGACATGGAATAAATTGCACATGATCAAGTTTGTAGGAGGTTTTTATGCTATTAAGCTTTAAAAATACAGGAGGCAAGAAAATTCTTTTACGCACTAACAAATTATTTGGACCAAAAACATTATGAAAGATAATATATAGATTGAGGTTAAAAATATAACGAAAAAAATTGAAAACATAAGTGTAAAAATTAAGACATTTCTTTACAATTAAAAATATAGTACATGTTTGACAATCATTATTTGAAAGCTTTTTATTCTACATACTCATTTTCAATTACACATTCACACAATAAAATATTCTGCACGAAATCTTAAAATTTTTCCTTGCCCATGTTTGGTACACATTAAAGTTTTCGTTTTCATTATTCTACTCATTTTCAACTGTATATTTTTCAATAAAATAATATTTTTCATCACATCAATAATTTTTCCTTCTTTTTCAGCCACACATTTTCCATCAATCTACTATTCCAGAATACATTCATCCTAAATAATATGGCTCAAANAAAAAATGTGGTGAAAATATAATGATTTATTCTTCGAAAGAAAATTAAGTACTTGTGTCACGGACCGCAGCTTCACTTAAGTCCGGTGACCCTATCGCAGTCGTAGTTTGCCCCAACTTCGGCCGCACATTGTAAATATTAGTCTATTTTCGAGTTGTAATTTCTATTCCATGTAATATTTATTTCTATTGTAAAATCGCTAGAAAATAGGAAAAGTTTAGTATGATTCCTCGGCGTTTTAACGTCTACTCATAGCACTTAAGTTATTTTTCCTAATCTATTATAGGGGGTATTAATCTTTTAAACAATCTTTCAAACTTTCTAGTATTCGCCCCCTGCACTAGTCATTTGTAATTTTCTGCTTTCGTCTATTGTAATTTCTTGCTTTCAGTCATCAATGAACGAGTTTCTTTCAATTGTGTTTCAAGTTTTCTATTATTTGTAATCAAAATCTCTTTCGTCCCGAGAAAAGGCGGAAGGTAGTCTAGCGGAGCAGACTACTGTCTCATGGTGTCCCTTTCTGTGCTATGAAGAAAGGTATCCCGTGAAACCTTATTTGGTGGTCATTGTTTTCAAAAAATAATATTTTGAATAGTAATTTTTAGATGAATGTGTAGTTAAAATGTAGAGAAAATTTTTGATTTACATATAAAATATTTTATTGGGTGAATGTGTGATTCAAAATAGAATAATATTGTTTATAATGAAGACTATCGGTCTACTCACATACACATTATAGTTTGTTATTTGATGAAATCAAATAATAAATTGTTACTTGTATATATTATAGTTTGTTATTTGATAAAATTAAATAATAAATTGTCATGTGTATACCCGTGGAAGACTACCGATAAAAAAAAATGGTTTTCAAATAATATTTATCTGGCTAACAACATTTTATTATACAGAAAAAAGCTTCCGACCGTGCTCGTGACGACCAGCAAAATCCTCGGAACTCCAATTCTTTTCTCTCATCCCCAACCCTTTAATTGCCACCCAAAAAAATTAAAATCAAATTGCAGCAACTCCAGCAGCAGTATAATTTCCATTGTTAAACAGCTCTTCCTGGTTTTCTTCAAGTCTTCACAAACATACACTTTCTTCAACATACAGTAAGAAATGTATATCAAATCAAGACTTGACACAGTTCTGTTAGATCTTTCATTTTTACCACCCAGTTAATCGTTAAGAATTTTATGTAAAGATGTGTATATGAGTTTTACAGATTGTGGGGGGTTTGATGGAGGGGAGAGAATAGGAAAAGCCAGCTTGACTGCATTGGGATGTGTGAAAAGTAATCCATTTTTTATTTTTTTTGGCTTTTTTCTTGGTTTGTTAGGCGGTGTTGGTCTGTCTACGATATTTTGTGCTCTTTTTTTCAATTGGTAAGACTTATGACAACAACTTTTGCAAATTTGAAAATAGTAAGGGGGAGAGGGTTAGTAGAATTTGTATTAGTTTCAATATTTTAAGTTAGAAAAAAAAAAATGGTGGACTGAGATATGATTGACTGGACCATGAAAGATTTGTTAAAGTTAGATATTTGTTGTATTTTGAACATCATTTTTGTATATATGATTGATGGATTAAATTCATCAATGATCATTTAACTTTATATTTAGTATTATTATAATCATTCAATTTTTTTTCACTATTTTCATTAATTTTAAAAGGGGTCAACTAGTAACTTTGCATTATATATATAAAATAAATTAAAATAAAAACTTATTTTAAAAAAAGGTTACTTAAAAAAATAAAAACTTATTTTTAAAAAAAAGTTNAAAAAGACATTCCTAAAAAAATAAAATAAAATAAAAACTTACTTATTTTTTTAAAAAAATTAAATAAAATAAGAATTTGTTTTAAAATAAACGTTTTAAAAAAACTTTTTGTGTTTTTTTTGTTTTAATTTATTTCATATATATAATATAAAGTTATCGTTTTATCCATTTTAAAATATATTTAAAATAGTGAAGAAATTAGATGGCTATGGTGAAATATTATACGAAATTAGATGATCATAGTGAAATAAAATAAAATTTGGTGACGATAGTAATATAAAATATAAAACTATATGCTCATATTGAAACAAAATCAGATTGAATAATTACTGTGACACTACACATAAAATTGGATGACCATATCATTGCTTGGTACTACACGTATTTGAAAATATCCATTTTTTGTTTTTGAATATTTCTTACACGACTTGGCTATGGAGGGCGGGAGGCCGTCAATGTGTTTTCCCTTAGTTAACTCATTTTTAATGTTATAAGAAGTGTAGTCCAATTTTAGTTGATGTATCTATTTATCCATCTATGCATATATTCGACTCTTCAAACTTTCATGATATAATCTTGTCTGACCATCTCCTTCTGGGTGTAGGATTTCTAAGAAATTTGACGAAAAAATTCTGAACTTATACGACGAACCCTCCTGGGTTTTCTTTAGTTTATTTGACGGCTGAGTTCTTATGCAAATGTTATATCACAATATTAACCTCCATCCCTGTTCTCCAGATTATAGGTATTTTTTTTTTGTGTGTGTTCTGATTTTTAAACTACACATTTGTGTGTTTTGGTGGGAAAAAGATTGTAATTTTGACCTCAACCTCAAAAGCATCTCTTTATTTGCTTTTTCCGAAAGCAGGAAAAATGAGTGTCTTTACTGGAAAAAAAATGTTTTGATCTATCAGAATGTGTTTTCTCTCTCCTTTTTATTTATTTATTTATTTTTTTCAAATTCATCTTTTTTGGGTAATCAATTTTTTATTTAGAGAGATATTTCTTTGCAGATAAAGAAGAAAAATTAGGAAAGTTTAGAGTGTAGGGAGAAAATACATTGGAGAAAGAGATCTCAAGATCTCAAATTTTAATGTTTATTTTAAACATATTTCTATCTTGTGAATTTTTAGTCTCCTTTCTTTGATTTTCTTCTACTCAATGAAGTTTCAGGTTCTCGTGAAGAGTATATAATTTGCTGGTGCAAATTTTGGTAGAATGTCTGCAAAATCATACAGAGCTTCAGAATCACAACCTGGGAGGGGTTCAATTCCTCCAGGTTTGACCTTCGCAAGGAGAACATCATCGGGTCGTTATGTTAATTTGTCGAGGGATAGCCTTGATAGTGGTATTGAATTCTCAAACTACACAGTGCAAATACCACCAACACCCGATAATCAGCCCATGGATCGTTCAATGTCCCAGAGGGTAGAAGAGCAGTATGTATCAAGTTCTTTGTTTACTGGTGGGTATAACAGTGTCACCCGTGCCCACTTGGTGGACAAGGTGATCGAGTCTGAGACCAGCCATCCCCAGATGGCTGGTGCCAAAGGGTCTTTATGTGCAGTCCCTGGTTGTGATGGAAAAGTCACAAGTGATGAGAGGGGTGAAGATATTCTCCCTTGTGAATGTGATTTTAAGATATGTAGGGATTGTTATGTTGATGCTGTGAAAACTGGTGATGGAATCTGTCCAGGTTGTAAAGAGCCTTATAAGAATACGGATTTAGCTGCAAATGATGAGGAGCCTGGGCGGCCTTTGCCTCTTCCATCAAATGTTGGGATGTCAAAGATGGAGAGGAGGTTGTCATTGATGAAATCAGCTAACCGGTCAGGACTAATAAGAAGTCAGTCAGGGTTGAAGAGGAGCCAAACAGGGGTGGATTTTGATCATAACAAATGGTTGTTTGAGACCAAGGGGACTTACGGGTATGGCAATGCTATATGGCCAAATGATGGAGGGTTAGCAAATGATGAAAATGACGAAGCTGGTGAGCGTCCTGAACTTCTCGACAAGCCATGGAGGCCACTCACTCGAAAATTGAAGATACCAGCTGCGCTACTCAGTCCATATAGGTAATTTCATATTTTTTACTGTTTCTATGATTTTTTTTTATTTTTTTTATTTTTTGAAATCCATATATTGGTCACACTTTTCCAGCGAACATTCTTATATCTACTTTGGCCAATTATAGCATATCCAAGAGATTCTTTAAATGTGATATGATCATCATTCTAAAGAGCCTAATATTGAAATTGTAATACAAGAGACTCTTTATTTAAACTTTTTTTTTAAAGTAGAGGAGATCTATTTGTATTTTATGAAAATTGCATTCAATGAAATTAAAAGTTTCAATGCTCTGCTATTTCAATTATAAATATTATATTGAATATTTTAGCAGTTGACATACGAAAAGTATATTTTAATTGGAAAATGAAGGGAAAACAATAAATGATTGTCGGAAGAAGTAAAGAGTTTGTTGGAGTGTATTTTACTTTTTAAATGTAAAGATGCTCTCTATTATGACCAAGATGCTCTTTAAGCATTTGGTTTTTGTTTGTTTCTCTAGCTTTTTACAGGCTTACTGGGTTGCATGGATGTAGCATGTGAATTAGAGTAAATTCCCTTGAGCAGTAATTAGGTTAAGGAAAATATTGATTTAAAAAAAGTGTAGAATTAGGAGGGTTAGTGATGTCTTTTTTGCTAATGTCTAGAAAACCTATCAACAATCTTAATCTTTGGAACTTACAGCTTGTTTTGATAGAATTTCGATAAAACTTTATTAACTTTTCAACTGGTCAAACTTCAATTTTAATCACATATTTCATTGGACTCACAATTTTTGTCAACTTCTCACTCACACATTTCATTAATATTTTTCAAAATCTGCTAAACATTTTGTAAATCTTTTGTCTATTAACATTTCATTGGACCCTATGCTTCCTAATCCGAGGGCTGACCCTGGTAGCATTATTAATGAACTGACCTTTTGTTGTGTATGACATGAGAATGTACACCGATGCCATGCTGTGTGTAATGTGTTGCTGATCATTTTGTGTGCAGTTTCCATGAGGCTTAAGTCGGACATACAGTTTCAAAAGCTGTCTTTTGTGTATATGAAACTAGCATTCATCTGCTTTGTTTTCATGCTCTATTATTTGTTGAATTAAGTAAATAACCCGTGTGTTCGTAAGTAGGTGCACTCTTAAGGGTAAATAATGATAGTTCTTGTTGTTTAAGGTTGATGAAAGCTGCTGGCGTCCATTTATTCTTCTCGGCAATTGTTAAATTTTTCAGTCTTTCAATATTAATTTTCCCTCAACTTCTAAGCTACGATTGAGCTATCTTCTTGAATAAGTTTTAAATTATTCTGTGAAATAATATATTAAGATAATAAAATCTGATAAACATTTTGTCTTAAATATGTATCTTTTCAGACTGTTAATCTTAATCCGTATGGTCGTTCTCGGACTATTTCTTGCTTGGAGGATTAGCCACCCCAATCAGGATGCAAGATGGCTATGGTTGATGTCAGTCGTCTGTGAGATTTGGTTTGCATTCTCTTGGCTGCTTGACCAGCTTCCAAAGTTGTGCCCCGTTAATCGTGCAACTGACCTTAATGTGTTGAAAGAAAAATTTGAAACACCCAGTCCCTCCAATCCAACCGGGAAATCTGATCTTCCAGGAGTAGATATATTTGTTTCTACAGCTGATCCTGAAAAAGAACCTCCACTTGTTACTGCAAACACTATTCTTTCTATTCTTGCTGCTGATTACCCAGTTGATAAGCTTGCTTGTTATGTTTCTGATGATGGAGGTGCTCTTCTGACATTTGAGGCCATGGCAGAAGCAGCAAGTTTTGCAAACTTGTGGGTACCATTCTGTCGAAAACATGAGATTGAACCAAGAAACCCAGAATCTTACTTTGGCCTGAAAAAGGATCCCTTTAAGAATAAGGTGCGCTCAGATTTTGTCAAGGATCGTAGAAGGGCTAAACGTGAATATGACGAGTTCAAGGTTCGAATCAATGGGCTTCCTGACTCAATTCGTCGTCGTTCTGATGCCTATAATGCACGAGAAGAAATAAAGGCCATGAAGCTTCAGAGAGAGACTGCTGGGGATGAGCCAATGGAACCGTTGAAAGCCCGTAAAGCCACATGGATGGCAGATGGAACCTACTGGCCTGGCACTTGGATTGTTTCTGCTCCTGAGCACTCTAGGGGTGACCATGCAGGAATCATTCAGGTACATTCTTAAAACAAAGAACTGACATGGGTTTTCTCTTGCTTTTGGCACAATGGGTCCTCCACTGGTGGCCATTGGTCTCAAGTGAATAACTACATTCATTGGCTCTGAACTTAATAACTTAATCTGGATCTTTTTTGCCCATATGATAGAGAATCTAGACCTCCTCTTACTCAGTTATTCTTATTGCTTCAGTTAGTGTTTAGAGGAGTAAAGCCTTCGTCCGCCATTGATTCGTGCTTTCTGGTTATCTCCTGTTGGTCCTATCATTAATTGGTGTTTGGAGGACTGGAGTGCTTTCTCCTACCATTTATTCAGTGTTCGAGTCCTTGGGACTTTCCTCTGGTTGATCAATGTCTCATGTAACTACCATGTGCTGTGTCCGTCTTTGGTTTCAGCTTAATTTGTATATTTTTAGTATAATCTATGATGTTGCCAATTTTTGTGCTTGCTTATTAGACAATTAGAATCAAAATATTATATGAACGGAGTTGTCGTAGAACACTTTGATTAGGACAACCTTTAGTGCCATTAGCTGCAGTTCGTCATTTTCCAAGTTTTAATCAAGGCCACCTAAAAAACTTCCGTGGAAAGGCTTGTTATATGTTAACTGACTAGAAATTTTGCTCTGCAGGTAATGTTAAAACCTCCGAGTGATGAACCTCTACATGGAACAACTGTTGACAATAGTCCACTTGATTTTACCGAAGTTGATATTCGGCTTCCTATGCTTGTCTATGTTTCTCGTGAAAAACGCCCTGGATATGATCACAATAAGAAGGCTGGGGCAATGAATGCACTGGTTCGAGCCTCAGCTATCATGTCCAATGGCCCTTTCATACTTAACCTCGATTGTGATCACTACATTTACAACTCAGAGGCAATAAGAGAAGGGATGTGTTTCATGATGGACCGAGGTGGGGACCGCATTTGTTATGTCCAGTTTCCTCAGAGATTCGAGGGAATAGATCCATCTGACCGCTATGCAAATCACAATACCGTTTTCTTTGATGTCAATATGCGGGCTCTAGATGGGCTTCAGGGACCTGTTTATGTGGGCACCGGGTGCCTCTTTCGCCGGACTGCCCTTTACGGTTTTGATCCACCGCGGTCTAAAGATTACCACTCGGGTTGCTGCAGCTGTTGCTTTCCTCGTTCTAAGAAAGGTGTTTCTATTTCTTCTGCACCTGATGAGCATCGAGCACTTAGAATGGGAGATTCTGATGACGACGAAATGAATCCTTCTATCTATTCTAAAAGGTTCGGTAACTCGAATTTCCTTATTGATTCTATTCCAGTGGCAGAATTCCAAGGCAGACCACTAGCAGATCACCCTGCGGTGAAGAATGGACGACCTCCTGGTGCTCTAATCATACCTAGGGAACTCCTCGACGCATCTACTGTTGCTGAAGCAATTAGCGTCATCTCATGTTGGTACGAAGATAAAACTGAGTGGGGCAATCGGGTTGGGTGGATTTACGGATCTGTGACAGAAGATGTGGTAACTGGTTATAGAATGCACAATCGTGGTTGGAGATCTATATACTGTGTCACTAAAAGGGATGCTTTCCGTGGCACTGCGCCTATTAATCTAACTGACAGGCTTCACCAGGTCCTTCGATGGGCCACTGGTTCTGTCGAGATCTTCTTCTCACGTAATAATGCGATACTGGCTAGTCCCAAGATGAAGCTTCTGCAGAGAGTTGCCTACCTTAATGTGGGTATCTATCCTTTCACTTCCGTGTTTCTCATTGTTTACTGCTTCCTCCCTGCGCTGTCGCTCTTTTCTGGTCAATTTATTGTCCAGACTCTGAACGTGACTTTCCTCACCTACCTTCTGGTCATCACTTTGACCCTTTGCATGTTGGCCGTGCTCGAGATCAAATGGTCAGGCATTGAGTTGGAAGAGTGGTGGCGAAACGAGCAATTCTGGTTGATTGGAGGCACGAGTGCTCATCTTGCTGCTGTACTCCAGGGGCTACTGAAGGTGATTGCCGGGATAGAGATCTCATTTACCTTGACATCAAAGTCTGCCGGTGATGATAATGATGATGAATATGCCGATCTTTACATCATAAAATGGTCATACTTGATGATACCGCCAATTACTATCATGATGACTAACTTGATCGCGATAGCAGTTGGTTTTAGCCGGACAATATACAGTGCCATACCACAGTGGAGCCGTTTGCTCGGAGGGGTATTCTTTAGCTTCTGGGTGTTGGCACATCTATATCCCTTTGCAAAAGGACTTATGGGAAGACGAGGAAGGACACCAACAATTGTATTTGTTTGGTCTGGACTTATTGCCATTACCATTTCCCTCCTTTGGGTTGCGATCAACCCCCCCGCCGGCAATAATCAAATCGGAGGATCCTTTCAGTTTCCATGACCTAGCTCAACTCGTACCCTTTCTTGTTTACTTGGCTACCTTGTAACTTGGAGTAGACTTGATTTTCCTGTTCTTACCTGTTTTTCTCCCATAAATCTTCATAGGGTAAGATACATTCATTGTAATTCAGAATCTTGGGGAGTAGAAATAGTTAATTATTCTTTCTTTTCAGTATATTTCAAGAGCTTTGAGATTTCCAATATTTTGTTAAAAGAAAAAATTAGAGAAACACAAGTCTTAGTTGAAAGATTGCATATAAGATTGGGATAATTGCAGCAACGGTCAAACCTTTCAAATTTTTGCGCACTTTACCATAATCTTTGATTTGTGCCAGCGGATGTCTCAAACCTTTAATAAATATGCGGTGGAGATCCAAATGGATGGTTTGACCGAAATAGTGCACTCATTTTGACCAATTTAAGAGGGGTAAAATAGGAACTTGATAATTACATATTAAATAAAAACAAAACAAAATAAAAAACACTTTTTCCCTCTCTTCCCCCATCTCTCTCTCTTCCCCCATCAAGTTCCGACACCACCACCACAGCAAGTGCCGGTACCACCACCCTGCAGGGCTTTCTCTTTCGATAATTCCAAAACCCTTTGTAAATTTTCCACTACCAGTGTTCCCAGCACCGATCACAATGGCCGTACGCTGTTAATCTCCGTTGTAGTTGAAGCTCCACCACAGATCGACCACAAACTCCACCACGCAGCCACACCCCACCATCATTTTCTTTCCCAAATCCCAGCTCTAATCGTCCCTCAAATTCGACCTCTCTATCTCAGCAGTTACTAAATCTGTGGCCGTCACAGTCGAACCCGTTTTCATATCCGTCAAGTCTTTCACCCCAGCTACCGTTGTCAATCTTGGCCCGGGTTTCGTCCCAGCTACCGTTGTCAATTTGTGGGCTGCGCCGTTGACGGAATCAGAGATTATGTTACCCTTCGGTCGACCCGAATGTGCACCCTGGTGAGGTATCCATTTCTGATATATCAAGTGCCGGTTCTAAGCTCAGCAAGAACCCACTTTGGAACTTTGCAGGTATTGCAGCCATGGCCGTTATGAAGATGCTTAAGATTCAATCGGTTGGGATTTCCCTTTCCATTAAGAAAGGCCTTCCTCTCGACAGTGGCCTCGACTCCAACATACACTCCGTCAGGTTCACCCATGTGGTAATAGTGGAATTTATGTTTCTTGAATTTATTTTTAGGTGCAGCACCACCACAGCTCTCTCCCTTCCATAGCAGCAGTGCTGGACTCTCTTTCTACCTTTGGAATTTTCCCCTCCCACTGTCTCGTGCTGATGAAGTTACAATTCGGCAAGCCGCTGCTGCCTTTCCCGCCTCTTAGCAGCCGGAACCCAAGTGCTTTTGACGTGGGTTTCGCGGGGAAAATCGCAGCTCTTGCAGTGGTGGTGGTGGTGGTGGTGGTGCCAGCACTGTTGTGGGGGTGGTACCGGAACTTGATGTGAGAAAAAGAGGAGGGAAGAGAGGGAGAAAGTGTTTTTTATTTTGTTTTTATTTCATTTTTCTGTTATTTAATATGGTAATTATAAAGTTCCTATTTTACCCCTCCTAAATTGGTAAAAATAAGTCAAAATGCACTATTTCGATCATACTAACGGTCAAACCATCCATTTGGACCTCCGCCACATATTTATTAAAGATTTGGGACCTCCGTTGGCACAAATCAAAATTGTACTTTTTTTTATAAAAAAATGAACTTTTTTATTAATTTATTGGGGGCTCGTTTGCAATTTTTTGTTAAAATGGACTATTGTTGCAATTAATTGTTAGTTTTTTATTTAAATAGGAGGGTATATTTGCCATTTCACAACTTTTTATTGAGAAATTGAATGAAAATGGATAGAAATGATGGTTTGCATAATCAAATATGTAATTAAGGGCGAAATACCAAAAGAATAAAAGGTATGGACATTTTTTACAATAATAGTGAAATGTAGAGATATTATGTGCTAATTACTTTTTTAATAATTTATTTGGGATTCATTTGCGCTCTTTAAAAAAATTTGAGATTATGGTTGCAATTAATTTTTTCTTTTTCCTTTTATTTTATTTAAAGAGAATGGTATATTAGTCATTTTACAATTTTTAATTAAAGAAATGAATGAAAATGACCTTTTTACGTAATAAAATGTAGAAATATGAGTGAAAATGTCAAAAAATGAAATGTAAGGACGTTTTTCACAATAACAGTAAAAGGTGGGAACGTTATGTGCTAATTATCAAAAAAAGAAAAAAAATGGTAGGCATTATGACACGGTATACATACCTTCTGATTATCCAATAAAATTTTTAGAGAGAACTGTAGCTATGGTTCTAAACCTTTTATTTTGTCGTATAATTTACTCGAACTTTTTCATTTGTCTCATCTACTAAATCAAATCTTTTATTTCATTGCAGCGAAAGGATAGATGGATCCATTTGATCATTTGTTCACTAGAAAATTGATATTAACCACAATTTTGACTAATTTTAGAATGACCAAATGGTAACTTTACCTTTTCAACAAGTTAAATAAAAGATTAAAAAAAAAAAAAAAAAGAGAGATGAAAATAAAATTAGTTCAATCTTTTAATGATTATTTAAATAAAAATTTTAATTTTTTTTAAATGAACACAAATAAGAATATATTTTTAGTCCACATTATTAATTTTTATTTTCTATATTTTGAACTTAGTTTATTATTTTATTTTTGTAATGTGTAAAAATATTGTAAGATACACCGACCTTAAAATGTATAAATTACTTGATAATAATAAAATTGTTATATTTTTACTGAATAAACAAGTTTTAATGGAACAAAATATTATAAAATAATTTTTCAAAATTTCAAACTAAACTGTTTTCTAGTTTTCTTTTTGAGAAATAATTTTTTAAAATGACAAACCTAACTCCTTTTTCAGAATTTTTAAACAGACCTAGAAAACAGAAAATTTAAAATGAATTGAAAACTGAAAGACAAATTAAACAGGTCCTTAGATTTTTAGTAAATTTTGATAAAAGTTAGTGGAGTGTATGATTAAAAAACTGAAAAGTGAAATACAAATTAAATGAGTCCTAAGATTTTTAGCGAATTTTGATAAAAGTTAGGGTCCACTTGATTGCGAGAGTGAAATTTGGATAGAAAGAAAATGAATTTTAGGCAATTGAATTGCCTAAAATTGTTTTCTTGAGAATTGTCAATTAATTGTGTTTGATTAGTATAATATTTCACGTGAAAAATATTGAAATTTTGAATCTTTTGATGTTTGTTTGGTTTTTTTTATATGAAAATTGTCCATTGAAGGAATAATTTGTTACACCCCATTAAATTCTATTTCATTCCATTAATTTTTTTTTCTCTTCATCTCAACCACACATTTATCAAATAAAATATTATTACACAAAAATCTAAAATTTTTCCAGCACACGTTCTCCCATCAATCATTATTTTACAAATTTTCAACCCCCAAAAATGGGGGCAAACAGGGGCTTTAACTAACAATATCTTGTTTGAAAATTCGTCAGAATGCAGTAAATCTGTGCTTCAATCGAGAAAATGATCACTTCGGGATAATTTTGGATCAAAAATCATTTTGTATTTGTCTTTCTTTCCTTCTGCTCTCTCTAGACATGGAAGTTAAGGCAAAAGAAATATCAGTCTACGACAGGAAAAGTGAATTAAGATCGTTTGATGATTCAAAAATTGGTGTTAAGGGACTTGTGGATTCTGGGATATCGAAAATACCTCGTATTTTCGTTCATGATGATCGAGTTAAGCAGCTTGAGGAGAAGTCAAACTGTAAAAAGTCTCAATTTAATGTTCCCATCATCGACTTTGATCGAATTTTTGAAGACAAAGCTCGGCGTTATGAAATCGTGGAGGGAATTCGAGACGCTTGTGAAAAATGGGGATTTTTTCAGGTAATCAATCATGAGATCCCGCTAAGTATAATGAATCAAATGATTGATGGGGTACGAGGATTTCATGAACAAAAATCCGAGGTAAAGAAACAGTATTATTCGCGAGATGTTACTAAAGGGTTTATATATAATAGCAATTTTGATCTTTACCAAGCCCCTGCAGCTAATTGGAGGGATACTATATCTGGTGTTATGGCTCCTAATCCACCAGACCCCAGAGATTTGCCTCCAATTTGCAGGTATATGCTTAACTTCTTTGGGCTAATTTGTTGGACTTTGTAGAGCCTAGTTGTACTGTACATCTGGATATTAAGTGCACGTATGGACAGGATTTTAGAGGGTCGAATTGAGTGCTCGAGAGATATAATAAAATAAAAACTATGTAATCTATGCTCAGATACAGTGAAAATGGCAATTGGATCCTGGGTTCCAACTTAAAAAGTCAATATTTAACGAAGTCTTACCCTTTAAGATGCCTTTCACAGATGCTTGCTTATTTGAGAATACCAATCTTGTAAACTTATAGCTCGTTTGAGCTTTTAGACCGACTGGATTGCTTGTTTGAGGTCTATGGGTTCTATATTGAAAGGTCTGTTTTTTGTTCAGATTGGATCGCTTTTATTTTTATACCCTTAACAAGTGTACCCTTCGCATTGCCATGAACTGCGATAGATATGCGTGTTTGCTTTGCTTGTTTTCAATTTTATTACATTTGTTAAGATGGAAAAATCTCTCCATTTAAACATTTAATTGTATTTTTCTTTAAAACTGTTGTGTTAATGCAGGTCTTTTTGCTTGTGAAAGGCCTGGCATAGTAGCATAATTAGTTCTTTATCTCAGTTCCGTCCATTGACGGATTCCCGTCCCATTGTGCATTATCCATGACAATTTTTACTACTGTCACTCGTATTATGTTTTGACTGCAGAGATATATATTTCAAATATTCGGATTACATGATGAAATTTGGGCATATTCTCTTTGAGTTGCTTTCTGAAGCTCTTGGTCTTGATTCATCTCACCTGAGAAACATGGGTTGTACCGAGGGACTTTTCGTCTTAGGTCATTACTATCCGGCATGTCCTGAACCCGAGTTGACTTATGCCACTAGCAACCATTCTGATAGCGGCTTCCTTACCGTTCTTATACAAGATCATGTTGGTGGACTTCAAATCCTTCATGAAAATAAATGGATTGATGTCCCCCCAACGAATGGAGCTCTAGTTGTAAACATTGCTGATCTTTTGCAGGCAAGACAGTGAAATGTTTGTCATTTTTCTTACATATTTTGAGGTTCTTGACAACTGAACTGTAATTCTTCCTGACAAATGATTCTTTATATTAGCTTATTACCAATGACAAGTTCAAAAGTGTGAATCATAGAGTACTGGCCAAGAAGATTGATCCAAGAATATCAGTGGCATCTTTCTTCAGAACACATTTTAGAGAAGGGACTGCATCAAAAGTTTACGGACCGATAAAGGAACTTTTGTCTGAAGAAAACCCCCAAATTTACCAGGAGATAACCACTAGGGACTACCTCACACATTACTATAATAAAGGGCTTGATGGTACCTCTGCACTCTCTCGTTTTAAAATCCGTTAACAAGACATGGCAATTTGAACTTTCATTTAGATTTTTCTGGTTGCATGTGCTTTAAGTTTTCTGTGTTCTGTCAAAGACATTATTAACATAAATGAAATCAAAGTTGTCTCCTTCTTGTTATTGTCTTCCTTTTTACTGTCATTAATGTTTATTTTTCAGTGAGAGCTGCTTTATTGTTATTTTAGAAAATATTTATTATCCTCCTGTTGTCTAATACTGCATTCAACGTTTATAGAAATCAAACTTCTTCTTCTGCATGTTAGATACATTTTACATCCAATTTGATCATATAAAAAAGGGATAATTGCAGTAAAGGTCCCAAACCTTTCAGATTTTTGCTTACTTTACCCTAACCTTTGATTTGTGCCAGCGGAGGTCTCAAACCTTTCAAAAATATGTGCCGGAGGTCCAAATGGAATGCAAAGTTACCATTTTGCCATTACTAAAATTGGTCAAAATCAATTTGCTTAGTCCAGTAACGGTCAAACCATCCATTTGGACCTCCTACACATATTTTTGAAAGGTTTGAGATATCATCTGGCACAAATCAAAGGTTAGGATAAAGTGTACAAAAATCTGAAAGGTTTGGAACCGTTGCTGCAATTATCCCTATAAGATTTTAAAGAAATGCAAGAGTTGGTCGAATGACACAAGATATTCTTCTTTTCTTAAAATTTCTCCATCATCCATCCATTCCATAAAGATAGACTTGTTTTCTGTTTTTCATTTGTTTCAATCAATAGTTGAAAGCAAGACTATCTTTGTAGGACTGGTAGGTAGTTGATTCGTCTTCATTTTCTTCCGTGTTCTGAATTTACTTATTGTTTTTTTAACAGAGAGTAAAATAAAATACAAGAGTTGAGGTCGGTCGAAGCATTTTTCTGTCTTAATTCGTAGTATCTAATTATACAAAGTGAAACATTTATTATTATTATTATTATTATTATTATAAGCCCCTTTTCGCTCACACTGGAAGAAAATTGTCAAATAAATTCAATGTACCTCGTCTAGCATAAAAATGTCTATCTGAATTTGTTGGTATGATGATTAATTTTCAATGTACTTTGACGGGTTTTTGACATGCAAATTTACAAAGATGAAATGTTATCTACTTATCCAGACGGGACAAGAAGAAGAAAATTACCTCTAGCTGTTAATAAAATGGTACTTGGACTCAACATAGCTTTCAGCATCCCATAAAAATGAACCAAATGCAACTGCTTCCAGTACCAGCATGGTCAATCCAGCGAAAGTAACAGAAACTACTTCATCATTTGAAGTATCGAGGGAGCCATCTCCCGTGACCGTAATATCAGGCCTGCCGAACAATGCCTGTGTTTGCTTTTCAATCAAAGATATTGCTTCTTTAGATCTTATGGTCGCGTATCTTTGAAGCGTTTCTGCATCCAAATACATTACATAGGATCTCAATCTGTATGATTTACCCTCATTGGTGGATTCTGTTAGACCTCCTCCATCACCATCACCATCAACATCATCAGGATAGATCCGTATCAAAGAATTTGGATCCCATTGCTGCTTTTCTGGTACGGGCTCTTCAAATCGTGCCAAGTCTTCATTGAAACCTTCTGGAAGGGTATTCATTGATCTCTCAAGTTGATACCTTTCATCGACTCTTCTGAGGAAATATCCATACATAATAGAAGCAGCATAAAGCTTTCCAAGTTTAATTTTGCTAATCTGAACAATAGTATCAAGGGGTCCCACCGTACGCTCACCGAGGACAAGAGACAGGTGGCTAAGAATCATCTCAAATGCCTCGGGAGAGTGCACGGACTCCAGCTTCTGTTCTTGATTTGGCCAAAAATCCACCCTTCCAGCAGGATCAGATGTTGAAGATATCTTTGGGATCATTGAAATGCCATTGTCTACAAATCTTTGTACAATCAAGCAATATACGATCTCCTCCAATATCTTTCGCCTTTCTTTTTCTTTCACTTCAGCTATCCTCCTGAAAATATAATTAAAAAGAAAATTAAGTGTTGGTAGGTTCTTTCAACAGGTGTCACTTGTCTAGAGGCTCCTACATGCTCATGGAGTCTGGCTAATTCTTTGCATTTCATTTCATTTCATTAAATCTTTTCACACAACAAGAAAATCAGCAAAATTCGGTCTCTTGAGAGGAGGAGAACTCTGACAAGAAAAGCCATCTCAAGAATGCAATTTCATGATTCCGTAAAATTTATTGTACTAGCACCTAAAGGTGTTGCACCTTTGCGTTCCAACACTATTGTGTTGCCGTCTCTAATACAAGCGTACTTTCTAATTTCTCAACCTCAGAGATTAACTCAAAATCTGACAAATTTTGTTAGCACCTCATCTCAAGAAGTCGACAAATATATTGGCTATGCAGGTCCAATTCACTCCATCTTTTGTTCAGATTATTTCCTTTACTAAAGTACAATTGGAATAGAAGATGCTAAATTTTAATAAGCATTCAGTTTAACACTGGCTTCAAAGGACAATGACAATGCAATCCCAGAACATGCAACAAGATGCATCTGCCACTGCTGTTCCCGACGGTCTCAACTCTCAACAAGTAAATGAAAGAGAAAAATCTCACAACCAATGAAAATTTCTAATACATCTCTTCTAACCCGAAGATAAGAAAATCCAAATCTGAAGACTAAGCCTATTAAAAGAAAGTTCAACCCCTAAGACTTATGGCCCAAGTGTCTGGGCTGTAATTTTAAGAGCAAAAATGAAGTCTAGAATCAGATTCCTATTGCATAATATACAATTATAGGATATTCACCAGTTTAAAAATGTTATAAAAGAAAGAAGATAGACGTCTTGAAAACTAACCAGTAGTCTTAACAATCAAGTGCACACACCAAATCGAGAACGGAATTATAAATAAGATATGCTTTAAATGGTAAAGCTCAAACTTATATATCTGAAACAAGTGAGGAGTACAAAGAATACAATTTGAACCTTAATTTACACATATTCACAACACAGAAAACCACCTTGTTATGTTGTTTTTACCTAAAAGTTTCATATATCATTTTGTTGAATTTTTGTACGCAGATACATGTAAAATAAAATTGGATTACCAAAGCATATTAAACATATATAGTTATGCCAAAAATGAAATGTTGGTACGTATACAAACTGTTTACGATAATTCAACATTAAAGATGCAAAAGGGAAAACTAAATCCACATATCCTCTCCTTGCTTTACTTTCAGATATAATGGATTATGTGTGCCCATCTACAGAGTTTTTAAGGACCCTAAAGTCTATTCTGCCAGTAATTATAGACTGAGTCGGAGTAGAATAACAGTGGGTAATGCAACAATGAACAACAAACTAAAAGAACCTTGTCCATTCATCTATGGAGTCTTTTCGGACTGTAGTGTCCATTCTGCCAGCATTTATAGTCTAACACTGTTGTAAGGCTCTCTGTGTCTAATTTTATTTTATTTTTCCTCTCGAAAAATCATTCTTCCGAAGGTAGCAAGAACTATTGAACCAATGGATCCAAAAACTTGAGCTGTTAGAGAAGGCCACGTGTAACATTTAAATCTTATCTTCAATGTGCCCCAAGTGTAGGCACGATTCGTTTTTCCCATTAAAGCCTTACACGTGTATAAGTTTTTAATAAATTGGAGGGCGAATAAGACTTGAACCTAGTCAATTGATCTAAAAGCTTAAACTGTTAGAGAAGGTCACATGTATATCATGCATGTTTTATCATTTAAATCTTAATTTCAACGAGACCAACTTGTGGGAGGCCTCCATATTCCTTAGCTGACTGGGCAAAATTTTTTATTCTAATAATTTACACATCATGGAGCTATGATTTTTAATGTCCATTACAGATATTACTCTAATTACAATAAACAAATAAAAAAGTAGGGTGGTTTTGTCTTCACTGCCTCGTGAAGAAGGCCAAGTAGTGGATATGCAATATCAAAGAACATCATCTTGGGCAGTGGAAGCAGGTTCATTGGTTATAACATATCACTGTAAGACAGGCCTTCTTGAGTTTTCTCCCATTCTGTTTCTTACTATTGTTACTGCATAACTGAAATATTGTGAACAACCTCCACCAATCAAATTAGTCTTAGTTGAAATATCCTAATTATGTCCAAGTTATTCTATGCTTCCACCAAGTAAATAACTATTTATCATTCTAAACTGAATGAGATTCTAAAAAAAAGATGAAACTTTTTCCCTCTTTTATTGTGTCTGAACAAAGAAGGTATTAAGTTGGATAAATTGATTGTGACCAAATTCAACCCCCACCCCAACTCAATTGTACAAAATTAGATTAAATCCAATTAAACCATTGTAGCAATCAATGATGCTCCACCAAGCCTAAATTAATTATAAAAATGTCTCAACCTTTTATGTGGGACTAGAATAGCTAACCTCACCAGAGTTTAGCTTTGAATTCAAATTTGAACCCAGTTTGATCATACAAGAAATGCTTTTAAAAATCAACTATGCAGATATGTCAAAAGTCCAAACCATTCAAATATATGAACCTGACTGACACATTTAACAAATAACAGCATATAGAATTACTACTTACTTATAGAGGAGAAGATCTTGAGATCCAGGTGGTGTTTTCTCTCTTTGGGCATCTCTCTCACTCTGGAGGGTCTCAAGCTGCTGGTCAATGGTTGTTGGGAGCAGATGTGGATGAGTTTGCAATATTTGGGCCAAAAGCTGCCCAACTGGGGATTCCAACTGAAGAGGAGCTATTGGAACTAAATCACCCATAGAATTCCCAGATGCTCTTACAGTAAAGCTTCTCCTCCTTAACTTATCTGACCCAACACCTAGCTTGGGAGCACAAAATTGACAGCTCTAGAAAGTAAAATAAACTGTTAGGAAAGAAATCCGTAGAGGTTTTAGGCCGAAGATACACATAACACCAGCATTTTGTTTATGGCACAAACCAAAGTATAAAGCTCATAAGTCAATACCAAGCCACTACAATTCACAAGGTAGGCCATGCTCATAATCTTTAATGACTATATGAATAACATCAATAGATCAACTGGAGAGTAAACTAACATTCTTTTGGCATTTATACTGAACAATAGTTGCGTGAGGATCAGAACAGGGCATGCTCCTATCAACCCATTCCCCAACATTCAAAAACATGCAAATAGTTATTTTATATTTATCTGCTCCATGTGCGGCCAATGGAATAAAGTTTCAGTGTAAATGGATAAAACTGAGCACTATTAGAAACTCAAATATTTATGAAGATGAATAAAACAATAAGTGATATAAAAATTTATGTCGAAGATTTATCAATTAGGTCTGATATTATCTGACACGTTTTGATTTTGTTATGCTTTTTATCTGTTTGAGAAATTTAGTGCAAAAGAAAAGCTTGTATCAAAAAATCATACAAGCTTTGTCTAACTTCAGATCAGAAAATGAAAACAGTTCAATGAAATAAAATAGCCAAAATAATGGCATGTCATTGAAAATCTTAAAGAAAGGTTGAAAATCTCAAGCACTCTGGTATTTGCGGCTTAAATAATTTCTACACTCAGCAGCAGGGCATGACAATCCATGTGATCTGTCCAGAAAATTTTTTTCTTAATGATTGTCCAAAAGTTAGAGTTGTTTCCAAAGGACATAGTTTAGCTACTGACATCTTCCACATGTTCACTGTTATACAAGTTAATTACTTTCTTAATGGAACAGAAATGAAGTGACTGAACTCAAGACCTTCCACCTACTCCAATATCAAGTGAATTAATGGTTATATATTCATCTAATGGCCAAACATTGAAAGTACTATAACAGGTGGCTAAGAAAACAAAAATGAAAATAAGTCAGTTTTATGTTCAAGTTTCAACTAATATGGTATTTGTGAGAGTTGTATGCTTATAAAGGTTGGTGGCAAAAACATCTGTGCCACAGTGGATAGCTAAATAGTTGCATTATACGCATAGCACTTGGCAAGAGTGCATAGGCTTCTGCAAGATTACAATCTCTACTCGAGGGGTAATGAAATGAAATATTGAGGTAGCCAATCCGCTAATGACAATGGAGAGGTGCTTATTATTCAAGAGTCTCCCCCTTACTCCCTAAGAGGTGGTATCAAAATTGAATCTCATGAGGATTTGGAGAACACTGTTGTTCCTTTCGTCACTGGTAACATCAGACTTGGACATCAATGTTTCTACATCTTCAACTGTAATAGGCAATGCATATTTTGGTACCCTTTTTCTATCAACTTCACAAAATTTTCTGGGGCATGCCTACTCATAAACAATGGCGTTTGCCTTGATACTTCAAAATTAAATTTATCAGGCCACAATCCATTCTTGAACAGTTTTGACAGACGAAAAGTTTTAAAGGGATAGGAGGACACCTCACCCAACAAAAAAAAATTATATCAAAACAAAAATGGGAAACTTTTTGCCCATCAATTGCATTATTTGCATAAACAAAAAACTCTTTTGGAATTTTAATTATGACAACGAAAACTCAAATTTAAACTTGAATTAATCTCTTCTTACCCAGTTCAATTAAACTATTCGAATTCCATACATGATGCAAACAACTTCGTCTGTCGTTTACTCAATACTATATAAGTAGAACACCAGAAACTATTCTATCTAATTTCTACTATTGCACACAACTTAAAACAGTTTACTCAAAAAAATAAAAAAAAAATCTGAACTTTCCAGATACACATACATATAGATGAAAATGCTTACTCTGGGGATCCAATTAAGGCAATTGGGGTCGGAGAGTGAGTGGAAATGCTTGAATTCCCGTGACCTATAGGCGCCGGCCGACGAAAGAACCACCGATAAGTCGGAAAACAATCCGGAAATTTGCATAATCGGTCCCTCTCTTTCTCAGTTTTGTATTTGATTCCTTTATTTTATACGTTTCCTTTATGTGGGTGTTGAAGGAGATTTGATTCATCTTTTATAAGGGATGATTACGTGGCAATTCTCGGCACTTCTATTTTCAAACAAATGATATTTGCAACGACTTTCAAAAAATACGTGCGGAATTTTTGAGAATTTGATAAAATCTTGATTTTAGTCAAATTGTCGAAGAAGTTGAATTTTTTTAAAAAAATTACGTTGTATAAAATATCGTGTTTCTTAATTAAAAAATAAATTTAATTTAAATCAAAGTCAATAATAAATTTTACTCACATATTTCATGGGTCTCACAATTTTTCAATCATAAATTTCATCAATTTTTATTAAAATTTACTAAAAATTTGATTTTAATTCCCATCAAACAAGGACATAATATGCATCGAGATATAAGTAAACCACAACTAATGTCATTGATAAAAACATAATCATCGTCATATGCGCATCCTACCATTTATGATAACCAAAGTTCTCTTAATCGTAGAAAATCAGATATATTGAGAAATTGCATATCATTCCATAAAAAAAAAAANAAAAAAAAAAAAAAAAGAGGTAATTGGTGCAAAACAATTCTAACTTTTTGTTTTTGCAAAATACCATCTAAATCAGGAAAACGTTGCGAAATACAACATTGTCGTCCAATTATGCTAAATTCAAATGTTATCTGGTCGAGTGCACTTAAATTCCTTAAAATGCCCAATGACTTTTTCATCAGAACTACTCTCTTTATAATAGAGGCGATGGAAACATCTATAATCGCCTCAAACACCTATATTTTCCTAGACATTGGATTCACTCCATCGTCTTGTCGACGATGACCTTCGAGACAACATAACTCCATACATACATTTCACTTCTTGTGTCTAAGTCGGTCAATAAGAACATAATCCTTAACTACGTCAAACATGCCTCTAGTATTCGAGGTGATTAAGGTCTGAAGTCTGATGACTTAAAACGACTGTAATATAACATTTTGAATAATTGCAATATGATTTATGTGACATCTATGTAATGATGATTGTGAGTCAAATCTACTCTCACATGCCTATAATGGTTAGGGTGATACATTTTGACAAGAATTCTAACAATTAATTTAGATCAATCTAAAGATCAACATTTATTTTATTAGGAACTCAGTAATTCCAAAATTCTTGACCGAAGTTTTGAAGCTGTCATCTGAGACGAAGTTCCTCGTATGCTGTTGTCGAGCAGCGGGACTCCATTTCAAGTTTTTTAAATGAATTCGTGATTACTGTTCTAGAGTATTATTTTATTTATTTTTTTGCTTTTTTCATTTTGTATTTAAAATTACAAATATAATAATAGTAATAATTCAGTCATTTATAATGTGATGCTAACAAAAGAACATACATCCATAAGTTTATCAATTCTCTCTCCAAGCAGAATTTCCACAAACAATATTCAGTACATACCATCGACATTCCTCGACCATAAAAGATCGGTCGACTGAGAAATGATGGGCAATATCTAAGAAGGTTTTGATGCTAAAAACGTCAGTTTTTAATGAATTTTAAACTACAGGCTACGTAAATTTTAGGGTTTCCTGTAAACTAGCGGTTAGGTTAAACCTTGTACTTCATTTTGCAAGACTTCATTGACTACTTTGAATATGCTCCGCTTGCCCAGAATACTGAGACTCGTGGCCTCCGCTTTGATCATCCCGACTGGACCTTGGATCTTCTTGTTCTGGATATTCACCAAGTCTCTCCTGATGAACCATATAATTCAGTACAAAAGGGCAAAAAAAAATGTGGAAACATGTGCAACACTATTGTAATGAGTTTGCTTTATGAAATCTTGCTTTGCAATCAGTGATTATGTATCCAGCAAGACTATAATCTAAGCATCAGACAATACCTTGAGAGCTGCATTCTGAGCAAGAAGCTCCTCATACTCACTCCTAATACGAGCAACCTCTGCTCTAAGAGACGCATTTTCTTCTTTCATAGCATCAGCACGCAGGGCCAGTTCATCACATTCTGCCTGAGTCCCACGTATGGACCCAAAACAAAAAGTATCAGGGATGAAATCGATACAGGCAAAGCAACTTTAAAGTAGGAAATAACTGTCTGACCTGTTTTCGCAATCTGGATCGACGAGCTGATTCTCTGTTTGACTGCTTTCTTCTCTGCCTTTTGAGCTCTCTTTCATCCTGAACTCAAAGAAAGGGGTAGTGTTTGGGTTATAATCACCGAAAGAGATGGATTAGAACACCAGATAAATTATTCTGTCAACGAGAATGCTGATATCCAATCACACATCAATGTTAACCATAAGCAATTGCAAAATAGTCTATTGACGTCGATTATTTTGCAGGGGCCCCCACCCCGCCCAACATCTGCACAAACAAAAAAGAAAAGAAAAAAAAAAGTCCAATATTATAATTGGCACTGGTCTTGCTCCCATTGGATTCAATTATTGCTGGTTTTGCTTACTTTGCATCTTTTCTATATGTTCACTAGATTCCTCCCAACATTTACCATTACAGTGTGAAAGATGATAAACAAAAATGAATAAAAAATTCACTGTACAAGGAACCGAGACATCAAGTCCGTTTATCACTTCCAGTCTTAAATCAGACACCCTAAACAAGACATTTGATAAAATCAGTGGTATTAAACAGCTGGAGAGAATGAAAAACCTGAACTCCATTGCTGCATCTGGTACTCAATGAAGAAAAATTTAGAGTAACCTAAAAACCAGAAGCACCTCAAGATTTTTAAAAACCTCATGCAACATTTTATTCATCCTGGAATTCCCAAAACTAGGAAGAATTTATTTCCCAGTCGTAAAGATGAAAATCAGAAAACCTTATTGCGTGTAATATAACATGTTCCATAAGGTATGCCTCAGGCGAAATTATTTTGCCTCAGGCGAAATTATTTTTTCCCTCTATTTTCACTATGCTGAAATGGTTATAGTCACGCCACTTGCTCACTACTGAAGCAACTTCCACCCACCATTCAGAGACTTGCCTTCAGTCTTATAGAAATAACCAAGTTTGCAAACAGCACAATACTGGGTCCTGCATTTTAATCTTACCCAAACTGACTTGATACTACCAGTTTACCAGCTCACTTCATGAGAAGGAAAAATAATAGACAGCTATTAGATAGTTTCAGAGTAAAGCCACAGCAGTTACTAGCAGCTGCTACCTCAGAAGGTTACTTCTAGACCATTAGTTCAACGATAAATTCAAGTTTCAAAATTATGCTAATTACATGCAAGTTGAAGTCCAAAATAAAAATAAAACCATATCGAATATGGAAAAAATTAGCTGGTGTATGAATGAAAATATAACTCAATTGTACCGTTTCCGTATCGGAGTTTCTTTGTAATTGTTCCGGGGTAATTTTCAGGAATTAAAAGGGATCAAATCATTGTTTTCTATTTCAAATATTGGAAAATGGTTAGATGCTGGGCCCATCTACAATGTGATTGTATTTTATGTTTTATGTTTTCTTGTAAACATTCTCTAACTTGGATTGAAGTATATAATAACAATAGCCAGCCATTAACAGCATAAGCCTCCTCTCATGATACATCAAAATACATGGCTAATCACATCTTCCTGTCATAAAATGACATTTCAATGCAAAGACACGTAGAATTTTTAAGTTTGTAATAATCAGCCAGTCCATAAAAGTGGAGGATACAGTGGAAATAACAAAAAGCTAGATATATAGGTATAGCATTTGCAACATTCTATATCCAACTTCCAAACCCTGCCTTCAAAACCATATCAATTCAATCACAAAATGTGTTGACAGCAAAGGAAAAAATATAGTGATGCATTCAGTTAAAATTAACATTAACAATCAGATAAGGTATGTTGCTTGAACTTGGAGGCAGGTGTCGGATACGGGTTCATATCTTGGAGTCGGTTCCTTTTTTTATTTTTCTAATTCTAGGATACTGGAATACGGCAAAAGAGGATCTATATTTTGGAAATGGGTACATGGATTCATCTTACAAACATTAAAAATTTTTAAAAAATAAATAAATAATTTTAAAAACTGCATGTTTTAGGGATGCGTGTGTGTGTGCGTTTTATTATGTTTAATTGTAAAATTAAAACAAATTTAATTGTGATGCATCGCAAGGTTATCATTGTAATTAATTGTGAAGGCACCCTGAATTGACAAGTAATTAACCTATGTATGGACAAAAAACCCACCAAAAACAAGGAGAATAAAAATTATCATTTAAACAAAGGGAAGAAAGAGAAGAAAACCTGTATCCAAATTTGTGATTGAACATTGTCCCGTGATCCAGCAGTGACCATTCCTCCGGCCACTGGAGCAGAAGACACCTTACCATGCATTGCAGGAATAGCGGATGGTGGTGCTGCAGCCCAGTAGTCCATACCAATATTAAGGTTAGTGGTGGGGCCAGGAACACCACCTGCACCGCCAGACACTGACATGATATGTACAGGTTGACTCACCGTTGAATGGGGTGTATTTGGCCCTCCATTATGAGAACTATGTGTACCACTGCCGTTCTGAGATGCTTCTCCTGTAGCAAAGATAAAATAACAAGGTTAATAAGTAAAACACATAGCCAAGATTAACGGTTGCATTGGAAGTAAACATTCTTTAAACTGCACCTGAATCTTGCTGGCCTCCTGACTTCATTTGTGACTCCTGTAGAGCAGAACATAACAAATATCAGAAGAAATTAAATCACTTGATTTTATTTTGTACTCACTTGGATAAATACTAAACTATTTCCTCATAAGAGTAAAAGATTTGCCAATGTCATTCAGAACACTTTTCCTGAACCATACATCTCGATTTTAGGAAGATTAACAAGGAAACTTTCGATGGTAAGCTTTAAAATTCCCTTTTTCCTCTATTAACCATATAGTATTGTTAGCTAAGAGTATAGAATTTACATGAAAATCTATGAGCACGGTCTTTTAATTACTGACTAATTATAACTGGATAAATTTTAAATGCTCTACACTGGTAAACGAAAAACCACGGTCAACTTTGATTGGAAGTTATAAAGGACTAGTATGCTAAATAGTATGCAGATGTTCCTTCTTAGGTGGTGATACCAAACAAACGGCACTCTATTCAATGAATATATAAGAAAGGCAGGGTCATCTACAGCAGATGCAACTACTGCATCAAGATCAATGGCTTATTCTGAAACCTTGCCTCAACTTTAAAGACATAAATGTAAGCAGATGACCATCACACGACATTAGTCTGATAAAAATTCGAGAGAACCCAGCAAGTTAGTA
Source organism: Fraxinus quadrangulata (assembly GCA_903798255.1). Taxonomy (NCBI): domain Eukaryota; kingdom Viridiplantae; phylum Streptophyta; class Magnoliopsida; order Lamiales; family Oleaceae; genus Fraxinus; species Fraxinus quadrangulata. Next base: position 40,661 of record CAIGRB010149635.1, read on the forward strand.
ATTCTTACATTTTGAGAATTTGCGTCGCTTCCTTCACTTGAACCTTCACTTGCACTCTCAGCACTGCAAATTGCATATACGGAAATCTAGTTAATAATGAACTGAAATCATTCACGTCATATTCCCACCCATTTTAGGCATTAGCATTAAAGATATAGGGTGTGTTTGAGCCACATTATTTTGGAAGAATGTATTCTGGAATAATAGATTGATGGAGAATGTGTGGTTGAAAAAAAAGAAAAAGTTATTGATGTTATGAAAAATATTATTTTATTGAAGAATGTGTGGTTGAAAATGAGTAGAAGAATGTGAATGAAAATTTTGTAAGAATGTATTAAATTGATGGAGAATGTGTGGTTGAAAAAGAAGGAAAAGTTATTGATGTGATGGAAAATATTATTTTATTGAAGAATGTGTGGTTGAAAATGAGTAGAAGAATGAGAATGAGAATTTTAATGCGTACCAAACAGGGGCATAATAGTAATTCGATATATTGTTGTTGTTACAATAATTTGGAATAGTAAAATAACAAACCTGAGAAAGGGGGATAAGACGAGAGAGAGAGAGAGAGAGAGAAGGCATACCAGAGGGAGAGTAGTCAAATACCTCCCCCACACACCCAACCAAAAAAAGAAGATATACAAATATTTCTATAAGTTCTGAAGAAAAAAAAGATGCGCACTTACAGTCACACATATGTAAGTAAAAAGAAACAACAATTACACATCCAAATAAGTAAACATAACAACAATTCGCAGGATCATTTTAACACCGACTAGTGAAACTTATTTATGACCATTCCCTTTGTTCACAGATTTACTATACCTTTTTGAATAGACACCATTTGCAGATGGTCCTGATGTTTTACCAGGTTCACTGTTCTTCCCAGTAATCATGTTCAAAGAGCCCAAACTTCCCTTGGATCTTTTGATAGGAAGTTTTTCCTTCCCCTCAGATGACTTGCCATCCACCTCCATGTTTCCAGGTGCATTACCCTATTATTAAATTTATGATATTGTTTATGGAAAGGCTCAGTCAGTAGCAGCATTAGAAATCATGCACATTATACAAAAAGGAAAAAAAATGGGAAGGGAAATATAAGTATGAAGACAACTTACAGAAGCTTCAGCAATACCAGTTGGAGACATAGCAAAAGGACTAAAAGGATAAGACCCCTAATTAAGTTTATAGCAGAATACCAAAAAGTTAGCGCCCTTCAAGGAACGTGATTGTAAATAAAACTAAAACAAGAAGATCAACAAGAAAATACCGGAGGCATAGTTGGATGTGCATATACGCCCCCATGAGGATACATAGCGACATATGGATGTGGTGGAGTACCGTAGGGCGGCATAAATTGCTGTAAGATAAGAATTTCGAACAAAAATTAATGAATAACAACTAGGAACATAAGTCTAAAGGGTATAGGTAAAATAACTCCTTCTAAAAGAAAATTGCTAACTCCTTTCCATATCAAGCACTAGTTCCGAAAAAGTACCATCAAGTTGATGTAAAACCACAACAATCTCAGCTTTCCAAAGTTGTCCAAACTCACAGGCATTTCAATAAGAACAATTATATGTTTTGGATTCTCCTACCTCACGGGTTTTCCAATATGAACAATTATATGAGTTGGATACTTAATCAAAACTAACCCCAAATAGATGGCAAAGATTTCCCAGAAGTGGTCAACAAAACAACAGTAATGGCTAGGTAACTGTTAAGCAATGTTTAGGAACATACTTTCTTAAAAAATGTATAAGCCATTGTTTACAAGCAAACACGTAGACAACTGAGAAAGCTCTGTTAAACAAAGTAGTCAAGTTGATCGACTGAATTGAACTTACTTCATTTCTATTTTTAATTTAATTTTTCCTTTTCCTTTTCCTTTTCCTTTTTCAGCTTTTTAGTTAATACATTTATTTCCTTTGTTGAGAAGAAACTCCAGGTAGTTTTATGATGATTGTATGTGGCAATTGGCACGTAACATCTACTAAGTCAATACCAAACATAAATGGGAAATATACCTGAATTCCCCACATATAGGGATGTGCCTGAGGGCTGGATGCCAAGAATCCATGTGGAGGCATAGGAGAATATGCCTGCACAACCATAACCAACAACCTATAATAACGTTGAGAAAGGAGGCATAAAGTCCAAGTGGCTATCTTTTAGAAACTTTAACCTGAAAGCCAGACCAGTCGCCAGTAACCGTGCCTGAGCCTGTGCCCGTAACTGAAGGCTGCTCCTAGAAATTCCCACCAAAAAGTAACAAAAATAAGTAATTGAAATTTTTCATTTTCCGCTAGTGCTACAAGCCTACAACTCACATGCATGAAAAAAGTGTGAGCATCATATTACCTGTGAAGTAGGAGTTTTGGGCTCCTTCGCTTCCTTCCCCTCCTTAGAGGATTTGTCCATCTCACTACTGCCCATGGTTTCAACTATGCGCCTCCTCAAATATCAAAACCATGCTGTTACAGACACATTACAGCCTTATTTTCAAAAGGTTAAATAAAATCACCAGTTTAAAGTTCAAATAAATATACAGATATTTCCATGTATATTAACTTGGGGAAAAAGACAACCTTATTTAAAAAGTTCAACTTGAAAATTGGTCCAGTAAAGATATGATTTAAATACAAAAAAATAAAATCTTTTTCAACCCTCCGAAATGCTAAGATGTAATATTATAAACACCCGTGCTCTATATCACATATATTCTACTGGGGATCTGAGGACATTCTAGCAATAATTCTTCATTTGATAAGATCATGGAGACTGATCAGAATATTTGATAATCCAATTCCACGAACTCTTAAGCAAATGAATAGTTATTCAACTCACTTTCAACAATCCATCATTACACAACAGGTTTCCACAAAACATAAACTAAAATACGAAAATTATGCTCTAAACTCACTTGAGTGTACACAGACACAGAAAAAGCCGTCTATTCGCTTACCTTGAAAAAAATAATAATAATAATCAAAGCCTAAGATATTCGTGAAAATTCACATAAAGTACCAAAATGGAGCTTAAAACGAAAAAAGGGCTGAACTTGATGAATTTAAAATGTAAATTACCGAAAAACAACCGGCTTGACTCGTTGAATCTGAACTCAGTGAGTCAATTCAGCTACACACAACAGCTCAAAACGCCCTTTTCTTTAGCTATAAAAAAAAACCCAGATGAACGTACACCCAAAAAGATATATCTATAAAGAAAAAGGGTATATACAATTGGTAAAACTCAATTTCAGGGGCAAAAATTATGGAAGTTTTTACGTTAAAGAGAAGTAGGGAAATTTGAGAGAAGATTTAACGAGAAATAAGTTTAGGGCTTTGTTTGCTAGATCGTCGACATGGTTTGTCGTTGTCCCGAGAGAGTAGCAGAGTTGTTGGCCGAGCATATATCAAGTAGGTGGATGATTGGAGGATTTGATGAAGCAGTGAACAGGATCAACGGCTGATATGGGGAGTTATTTTTCGCATTTGATGATCGGATGTGCTGTTATAGTATTAAAAAAAAAATAGGGATTTTGCACAATAGTCCCTAACTTTATCGGTCCCTCGTGCGATTTCAATCCCTATTTGTTTTTTCTTGGTATTGACATCCTTAACCTTAGGGGCAGGTGTGGTCTAGTTCGATCTGATTCTTAATCGAATCGAACCAATCGAGAACCAATAAGAATCTTAACAACAGAATCATTGATTCCATATCTAACGATAGAAACGAATGGGAACTGAACCAACTAGTTCTAGTTCGGTCTAGTCTGAATTTTTAATTTGAAATTTTATGAAAACAAAATATGAAACTACTTATTAAATATAAAATAGATAAAAATCGAGATGAAACCATTTATCATTCTTATAATATAATAATATAAAAATTAATTAAATAAGACAGCAAAGAGAAATGTATTCCAATGCTCAAGATCAATTAGTAAGGGCATAAAAAATGATAAACTATTAAGGTCTTGTTTGTCACCCATTATTGTGTTGAAAATTGAGTAATGAATAGTATTTTTTGGAGAATATGTGGTTAAATTTAAAGTAACTTTATTGGTTTGTGTGTAAAATATTTTATTGGGTGAATGTGTGTTGGAGAATCTTACTGTAACAAACAATGTTTTAGATTAATGGTAGACAAACAGAGGCTAAATACAATATAAACTAATATTTGGATAAAAATTAATTCTTAAGAAAAATCAAACAACAATATATTTCAAAAATGCATGTAATATTTGTAGCTTGATTATTTTCAATAATATTCAAGGATGGGATCTTGATTTTAATTATATATCACTTTGAAAACAACGAAAAATTGAAGTTCTTACAAAATATTGAACTAAAAATATACTTTTTCCTATTGAAGTTGCATTAAAGTTATAGATATTTATAAAATATTTATAAAATTATTTAGTTTTAGAGCTAGTTTGGTAGCAATTAAAATTGAAAATATAGTCGTTATTGGATTTCATTCGTCTAATAAAAGTCAACAATAACGGCTAGTTTTTCAATTTTAATTTGATTTTAATCTCTCCCAAACAAGCTCTTAATGTTGAGCTCCTATTAGGTTTTGTTGTAAAAGAGATAAGAAGAAGCTCATGAAAAGTAAAAATTTAGAGTAAAATAATTTTAAGGTCTTGTGTTCAAATATTTGGTACATATTTGTGCAATACGCCGTAAAAAAGAGAAACTAGGGATAATCGAATTCGCTATTGATTCTTAAGGTTAGAGCTGGACAAGACTCGTGAATCGAACCAGACCCAAATCGGTTCGATTCGGTTCTTCTTAAATTAAATAGAAGAATGAGGATCAGAATCGAGAATCGAAAAATCAAATAATAATCGAATTTTCTTAATTGTTTTTATATTAAATAAGCCAGAAAATTTAATTGTTTTCTAAATAAATTTGTCAACTAATAAAATGAGCCCAAAATATCATTTTTCTGTTTTCAACCCACGCCCAACTTTGTAATTTTCTCAGAGTCAAAATTAAGTGATCTAAGTTTTTCTAAGTCATATCTGTCATTTCAAAGAGTCAAAATGGGATCGATCGATTCTTGATGCATGGTCTTAAAATTGATCCATTTAATAAAGGAATCAAAGCTTAACCGTCGACCATTCCCACCGATTCCAAGAAAGAATGCACACCCATACTTGAGTTACGTTTTATAGCATTATTAAAAGTTATTCATTTTTTAAATTATTAAAATTATGACACGTAAAATGTCACATATGATGACTATTGCAGCAGCTAACTATGTAACATTATTGGGACTCATATTCCAAATTTAAAGACTATCCGACTAATAGCTATTATTTTGCTGTAAGGTGACAATTTTTTTACTCTAATGGACAAGGTGAATTTAATTTAAATATAAATATTCTGATTGATAAAAAAAAAAAAATTCTGAAAGTCTCTTGGATGAAAAAATGAGGACTCATATTGTTATTTACTATCATTTTTCTGTTTTCAACCCACGCCCAACTTTGTAATTTTCTTAGAGTCAAAATTAAGTGATCTAAGTTTTTCTAAGTCATATATGTCATTTCAAAGAGTCAAAATGGGATCGAAATCAATCGATTCTTGATGCATGGTCTTAAAATTGATCCATTTAATAAAGGAATCAGAGCTTAACCGTCGATCATTCTCACCGATTCCAAGAAAGAATGCACACCCATACTTGAGTTACGTTTTATAGCATTATTAAAAGTTATTCATTTTCTAAATTATTAAAATTATGATACGTAAAATGTCACATATGATGACTATTGCAGCAGCTAACTATGTAACATTATTGGGACTCATATTCCAAATTTAAAGACTATCCGACTTTTGGCTATTATTTTGCTGTAAGGTGACAATTTTTTTACTCTAATGGCCAAGGTGAATTCAATTTAAATATAAATATTCTGAATGATAAAAAAAAAAAAATATTTCTGAAAGTCTCTTGGAGACTCATATTGTTATTTACTATCATACTATTGACAAAAATTTTATTTTTATTTTACATAGAATAATTTTTGGAGGAAACTACATTAATTTATGTTTATAAATTAATTTTTTAAAAAAAATTCTATTCCTAAAGTGTTTGTAGAAGAGGCCATATTGAATCAATTTCATCTAAAAGTTTTTTTAACTAGACGAAACACTTCCGTACAATTAGTCAAACAAATCCAAAAATAACATTTGATTTATTAAAAACTCCTTTTGATTTCTCTAAAGTTATGCTAAATGCACCTTACTAAGTTCGAAAAGAGCAGCTCCATGGGTACATCATTTATGACCGAATCAAAATGAGAAGAGATCCATATACGATGGCATATTTATTATTGGTGAATTTTCAATTTCACTTTATTTTTCACTCAAGATCCCTATAATCACTGTTAATTCTGTTTTATCCGAAGGATGGAAGTAGATCATTGATCAATAAGTTATCTAATAATAGTTTTGAATAATAAAACACAAGCGTTTGAATTTTTTTTAGAGGGTTTCTTTCCATTTTAAAGAACTAAGGCCCTGTTTGATAGAGTGACAATTCTATGGAAAATTGACCATTTTCCCACTTTTTGATTGTTTGATTGGATTTTTTTTTCTTGGCAATCGGAATTCCCACTTCCTCCCACACGGTCACAAATTCTTGGTTTTCCTTGAATTCATTTTCCCACCACTTAGGTGGGAAAATAGTTTTTCAGGTAAATTTTTTTTTTTAATTGCAATGGAAACAAATTTTAAATGAAATTGTAACAAATTATATCCCTTTAATGGATAATTTTTCATGAAAAACAAAAGTCAAATGAACACCAAAATATTCAAAATTTCAATATTTTTCAGATGAAAAATTATACCAATCAAGTACAATTAATTGACAATTCCTTGAAGAACAAGTTCTAGACAAATCAATTCCATGAAATTTATTTTTTTCTACCCAAATTCCACTTCTACAATCAAACGAACCCGTTTACAAAAGTAAATTATTGAATGCATTGCAAAGATAAGATTATTTGAAAAATGGGAGAGATTGTAGAATGTTTGGTACGATTACCTATTAAATTACCTTTCAAAGCTACCAAACATGCTATTAATGGATTGCTTTTAGGATATCCAAATCAACATTGTCAAAAGGGAAAATTTACAAAATACACTCTGTACAAGTGTATTACACTTTACATATCGTATTTTTCAAATTCACACTTTACATAATTTACAAATTATAATCTCTGTACAGGTGCACTACACTTCATATATCGTATTTTTCAGATTAACACTTTACACACTATATTTTATACTGTACCAAAAAAGAACATATGCTCACAATTTTTCCTATTAAAAATAGTTAATTAGACAAAAATACTCATAATCGTAACAAAAAAAAAAAAAAAAAATCCATCCCCGTTAGATTCCAATAAATATGTTCTTTACAAATTTTTAAGTTGCGAAATTAACCAAAGTTAAAAAATGAGAATTTAATTTTTAGCTACAAAATAATACCTAATACAAAAAATTATTAAATTGCTTGTTTTTTTTTTTTATCTTTATTCGTTGAACAATAAATATTAATTAATTAGAATATAGTTATCAAGAATTTTATTTATTTTTACAACGTTGGAAGAGTCAAACGATATATTTTTTATTATTTTCTTGAATTTTTTAAAATAAATTTTTATTGATTTGATGTTAGAGTTTAGGAAGAGAAGTTAATATATTAATAAATCTAAAAAAGAAAATCATCCTCTAAGGAAATTAAATAAT